>ML384800.1:9779-21774 GCA_005239525.1 Nicotiana knightiana
TATATATATATATATATATATATATATATATATAGAAATAAAATTTGTACTCTAAGAATGTGACTAATTATTTTTTTAAAATAAAATCTACTAAGAGTAAGATAAAAGTTAAAATATCAAGATTAGACCTAAAAGGAATATTTACAATAAAATAGTATAACATTTAAGTGTGGTAAAAAATTAGTTGTTCACATCATGCCCCTCTTTGCTTGGAAACACGAAGAGTTTTCAGGCAAAGAAATTGAACAAGGTGACTGATTTTTGACCTCACTATTGTTTAACAAAGAAAATAAGTCAATAGAAAAAAGATGTGACCGAGCCTTGGTTTTAAGCAGCCTACATATCCCGGGTTATAGGGGAATCAGGTTACGTGTAGTTCGAATGGAAAAAAAGAATGATGGAGTATGCTTAGATAGAGAGTCGAACGAAGTTCCGTCGAGGTTCCGATCCGTGGTTCCTACTATTACATCAAAATGAAAAGAAAATTACATACTCTTGAAATCTAAGAGTTACAAAATTCCTATCTAAATGCCATCTGGGGTCTTGTCTTGATTCTTAACTTACTTCCTTCATTGACTTTAGACTGAAACTTGATGCTCTCGATGTAACAGACTATGCAATATTCTCACAGGCCTGCTTCTTGATCAGGCAATAAGAAGATGGATCTTGAGACCCCGTGTCTCCACATGCATTATGTCCAAGCTGGTTGCGGCTGGTATTGAGATCAAACGTTCCACTTTCTTTGGAAAGAGCTGGAATCCTAATTTTTTACACATTCAATCCGTGCTTTGCAGAAAAACCTACAAACCATCACAAACAAACAATACAAACAAAATTTTTCTGCCCCAGTTTGCACTAGGAAATTTTTGTGAGTTATTAAAAACACCCTAAACTATCTTAGCTATTGCAAAATGAAGAGGCAACTAGGGGATATAGTACCCTTTGTTAGCAATAAGATGAGGCTCGTGGCACTCTAAGATGCTACTAGGGAATGTTGTACCCTATGTTGGCAAAAAGTAATGCAGCCAGGGGATGTAGTACCCTGTGTTAGAAATAAAAGAAGGCTCGTGGCACTCTGAGATGCTACTAGAGAATGTCGTACTCTATGTAGACAAAAATAATACGGTCAGAGGATGCAGTACCCTGTGTTGGTGATAATATGAGGCTCGTGGCACTCTGGGAAGCTACTAGGGAATGTCTTACCCTATGTTGCATAAAATGAGGTTTGTGGTGCTCTGAAATGCTATTAGGGAATGTCGTACCCTATGTTGGCCATAAGTAATGCAACCAGGGGATGTAGTACCCTGTGTTGGCAATAAGATGAGGCTCGTGCCACTCTAAGATGCTACTAGGGAAGGTCGTACCCTATGTTAGAAAAATGTGATGCCGCCAGGAGATGTAGTACCATGTGTTGGTAATAAGATGAGGCTCGTGGCACTCTAAGATGCTACTAGGGAATGTCATACCCTATGTTGGCAAAATGTGATGCCGCCAGGAGATGTAGTACCCTGTGTTGGCAATAAGATGAGGCTCGTGGCACTCTGAGATGCTACTATGGAATGCCGTACCCTATGTCAGCAATGAGAAATACAACCAAGGGATGTAGTACCCTGTGTTGGCAATAAAATAAGGCTTACAGCGTTCTGAGATGCTACTAGGGAATGCCGTACCCTATGTTGGCAAGAAGATGAGGCTCGTGGCGCTCAAAGTCGTACCCTATGTTGGCAGAAAGTAATGCAGTCAGGAGATGTAGTACCCTGTGGTGAAGCTAGGGTATTCCCTATAATGAAACTAAAAATAACATGATTACATGTATATTATAAGGAAATCAAGGACTTGAGAACTTCACTTGGTGATGTTTGTCCTTCCATGAACTATTTCCTAAAATTGTTTTGTTCTTGTTCTGAACAAAGAAAGATTCGTTAGTTTTAAAATAGTGGTCAATTTGTGGCCTTGATCTCTTGGGCGACTTGATCTAATGTCCATTGCACTTGTTAGAATAGTTGGCTCTGTCAATGGTCGTACGAATTACCGGGAGACTCTGTCCCTACTTTCTAGAGATCTTCTTTTTCAACATCAAAACCTGCATATTTTGCACCTATCCCCATGTGTATTTATGGTGCAAACAACCTTGCTCCCAAAACAACTTTTAACTAAGTAACTTTTGTTGAACCTTGAAGCATTGTTCAGTCCTTCAAGTCTTTTGCTCGTCAGGGAAAATCAATGATGGCTTTATGCCTTTTCCCATACTGTTTATGCGCAAAAAGTTTTGCTTCATATAACAGGGAAACTGTAACCAATTTTGCGGCCTTTCCTTTGCTTTTCTTTTATAAAATTATACTGAAAGGGACTCAAAAAGAATAGTACGAAAGAAAAAAAGAAGGTGAACTAATAGGTATTACAACTTAATCAAGAAGTATACCTTGTAGAGAAGAAAAATAAATAAATAAAAAAAATAAAAAATAAAAAAGGACTTATTTGGAGGAATATGCTGACTTCAATGAACATGACATGCACTTTGGACTGGATGCCCGATCCGTCTGAACCGTCTAATTCTCAAAATATCTTAACTTTACTTTAAAACTTATTTCTTTGTCTTAACCATGCTTGTGTCAGGAGATAAGAAGCTTTAAATCGATGAACGATGCCCTTTGTGGGTTTTAATCAATTGAACTCTCTCATTTTCCTTTTTCTCAACTCACCATTGCCTTATAGTGCCCGTGAGGGTTTTCACCAATAAGACTCTCTCACTTATTTTTCTCTTTGTACAATGACTGAGGCCTCACCCATAGTATACTGACTTAGCATTCTCGAAAGTTGATCAGAATGTCTTAGCAGGGAAAGGTAAAAATATCTATTCAACTGAATTACAACTTTTGGAACCATTTTGATGGAACAACCATAAAAAAATAAAAATAAAATCATGCCCTAGTTTCTTTGAATATTGGGGAAATGTGGATTTTTGTTTTGGTGTGAGCGAACCCAAGAGTGAGGCTACCTACGTATCCTTTCGGAATCAGGTCAGACTTAGTTCAACTAACATGAACTTGTTTTGATGATTTTTTTTCTCTATTTTTCTTTAATTTTTTTTATGTACATTGGTTCCAAAAATGGGGAAAACAAAGAAACAATATAAACAAGGCTTCAAAGGGCTAACTAGGGTTGACCAGTGTTTGGGTAGCGAGAATGATAGCCTTTCGTCATCCTAACCTGAGAACGCTAAGTATAAAAATGCCCCAACAGAGTTATGTCATATATAGTATCTCTTGACCGCATCCGCATTGGCAGATATATCAGTCACCTTGCCTTCTATATCTGCCAAGTGTAGAGCTCCTTTTGATAATACTTTCTTGACGAGGTAAGGACCTTGCCAATTCAGGGCGAACTTTCCTTTTGCTTATTCCTGGTGCGGAAAGATACGTTTCAAAAAAAATTGTCCTACCTCAAATTGTGTTGGGCGCACTTTCTTGTTTTAAGCGCGTGCCATTCTTTGTTGGTATAGTTGACCAAAAAAAATTGCCGCCAAACGCTTTTCATCAATTAAACTCAATTGTTCCAATCGAGACTTGACCTAGTCAGTGTCTTCGATCCCTGCTTCAACAATGATTCGGAGAGAGGGAATCTCAACTTCAGCTGGTATGACCGCTTCAGTGCCATAAACCAACAAATAGGGCGTCGCGCCAACTGATGTACAGACAGTTGTCCAGTATCCCAAAAGAGCAAAGAGTAGTTTCTCGTGCCATTGTATAGACCCTTGGACCATCTTCCTGAGAATCTTCTTGATGTTCTTATTTGCAGCTTCAACAGCTCCATTAGCTTTGGGCCGGTAAGGGGTAGAGTTGCGATGCTCAATTTTAAATTGTTCGCATACCTCCTTCATCAGATGACTATTCAGATTAGCAGCATTATCTGTGATAATGATTTTTGGAATACCAAAACGACAGATGATGTTGGAGTGAACAAAGTCTACTACTTCTTTCTTGGTGACTGCCTTCAATGTAATAGCTTCCACCCATTTGGTGAAGTAATCAATTGCAACCAAGATGAATTTGTGCCCATTTGAAGCTTTTGGCTCGATTGGGCCAATGATGTCCATTCCCCAAGCAATAAAAGGCCAAGGAGATGACATGGGATATAACTCTAAAGGAGGCGAGTGAATCAAATCACTGTGAATCTGACACTGGTGGCACTTGCGAACAAAACGATAGCAATCTTGTTCCATAGTAAGCCAATAATATCCTGCCCGAATGATTTTCTTTGCTAGAACATACCCATTCATGTGCGGACCACAAACTCCCGAATGCACCTCATTCATAATGATTTCAGCTTCTTTGGCATCCACACATCTCAACAAATTCAAATCCGGAGTTCTTTTGTATAGGATTTCCCCACTCAAAAAGAAACCATTAGAGAGTCGCCTAATAGTTCTCTTTTGATCCCTATTAGCGTGTTCCAGATATTCTCTTGTTTTCAGATACTATTTAATATCACGGTACCATGGTTCACCATCTGGTTCTGCTTCAATTGTATTGCAATAACCATGTTGATCTCGAATTTGAATTTCTAATGGGTCAATGTGAGTATTACCCGGGTATGGAAGCATTGAGGCCAGGGTGGCCAAGGCATCAGCTAATTCATTGTGAAAGCTAGGAATGCACCTAAACTCGATGGACTTGAACCTTTTGCTAAGATCTTCCACACCTTGTCTATATGGAATGATCTTGATATCTCGAGTCTCCCAATCACCTTGAGCCTACCGAATAAGCAAATCTGAATCTCCCATCACCAACAGTTCATGCACCTTTAGGTTTATTGCCATGTTGAGACCCATGATGCAAGCTTCATATTTTTCCGTGTTGTTTGTAAAGAAGAAACAAAGTCACGTCGTGGCAGGGTAATGTTGCCCAGTAGGTGATACAAGAATTACTCCAATCCCTACGCCTGTGATGTTGACATCCCCATCAAAGTATAGTTTCCAAGTTTGATTGTCATCTTGTACTACTTCTTCAATTAAATTAACCTCTTCATCTGGGAAATATGTGTTCAAAGATTCATATTCATCATCAACCGGGTTTTCTGCCAGATGGTCAGCCAAAGCTTGCGCCTTCATGGCAGTACGAGTGACATAAACAATATCAAACTCTGTGAGCAGGATTTGCCATTTTGCCAATCTGCCTGTTGGCATCGGCTTCTGAAAGATGTACTTTAGAGGATCCATTCGGGATATGAGGTAAGTTGTATAGGCCAAGAGATAATGCCTAAGCTTCTGGGCGACCCAAGTTAAGGCGCAACATGTCCTTTCCAAAAGAGTGTATTTGGCCTCATAAGTGGTGAACTTTTTGCTCAGATAATAGATTGCTTGTTCCTTTTTGCCTGTGGCATCATGTTGACCCAGAACACAACCAAAAGAANTATCGGCTTCTGAAAGATGTATTTCAGGGGATCTATTCAGGATATGAGGTAAGTCTTATAGGCCAAAAGATAATGCCTAAGCTTCTGAGCGACCCAGGTTAAAACATAACATGTTCTTTCCAAAAGAGTATATTTGGCCTCATAAGTGGTGAACTTTTTGCTCAAATAATAGATTGCTTGTTCGTTTTTTCCATTGGCATCATGTTGACCCAGAACACAACCAAAGGAACTATCCATTACTGACAGATATAAAAACAGAGGCCTACCAGGTTCCGGCGGAACCAAAATAGTGGGATTTGACAAATATTCTTTGATCTCATCAAAAGCTTCTTGGCACTCATCTGTCCACTTGATGGCGGCGTTATTTTTCAACAACTTGAAAATAGGCTCACATGTGGTTGTAAGCTGCGTAATGAACCTGCTGATGTAGTTCAACCTCCCGAGTAAAGTCATGACTTCTTTCTTATTCTTTGGGGGAGACAACTCTCAAATGATCTTTATCTTTGAGGGATCCAACTAAATGCCTCTTCGACTAACTATAAAACCCAAAAACTTCCCAGAAGGAACTCCAAATGCACATTTGGCTGGATTGAGTTTGAGATTGTACCTTCGTAGCCTTTCAAAGAACTTTTTCAAGTCTTGCACGTGGTCATCTTGTGTTCTGGACTTAATGATCACATCATCAACATACGCTTCAATCTCTTTGTGCATCATGTCATGAAATATGGTAGTCATGGTCCTCATGTAAGTTTCCCCTTCATTCTTCAAACCGAATGGCATGACCCTATAACAATATGTTCCCCATGGAGTTGTGAAGGCGGTCTTTTCTGCATCTTTTTCATCCATCAGAATTTTGTGATATCCGTCATAACAATCCACAAAAGATTGGATCTCATGTTTAGCAAAATTGTCAACAAGGATATGAATGTTGGGTAAGGGAAAGTTGTCTTTTGGACTTGCTTTGTTTAAATCTCTATAGTCAACAAAAACTCTGATTTCCCCATCCTTCTTTGGCACTGGCACAACGTTTGCTAACCATGTAGTATATTGGACGACCCTGATCATATTTGCTCTTAGTTGCTTCGTGATTTCTTCTTTAATCTTGTCACTCATGTTTGTCTTAAACTTCCTGTGTTTTTGCTGGATTGGTGGAAAATTAGGATATATGGGAAGCTTATGAACCACTAAATCGGCACTCAAACCCGACATGTCATCATACGACCAAGAAAATACATCTCCGTACTCGAACAAAACTTGAATTATGGCATCTCTCGTCTTTTTGTCAGTATGAATGCTTATTTTTATTTCTCTGGTTTCTTCAGGACTTCCCAAGTTAATTGTCTTAGTTTCATTTAAGTTAGGCTTAAGATTATTCTCAAATTGATCCAATTCCCTTTTTATTTCCTTAAAAGCCTCATCTTCATCATACTTAACTTCTTGGTTCATTATTTCGATATTAGACAACTTTTTAAGATCTGGGCATGAATTCCGTGTGCATGTCATTTTTTTAAAGCCAGCATTAACTAAATTGATAATGATAAGAAATTACAAAAATTAGGGAAATGAAAAGACGAAATTTTAATATGAAACTGGAACTTCATTTCATTGAATTTGAAAGGATAGAATGATTAACATCAATGGAAATCAATTAAACTAAAATATCTGGATTACAACCCTTAAAATAATCCAAATACAGAAAAATCAGCAAAATAGACTACCAAGACTCCTTCTTGACGGGAAGAGGAGTTGCTTCCCAGTTGTTGAGCGAGGTATCTGGACCAATTAACTGAACACTTGCACGGCTAGGTCCCTCACCAACTTGAACCATATTGATCTCATAGAACATCTCCTTGAGACTCTGGAAAAATTCATCAACGTCATCCTGAGTAGAAGGATTTTGGGCTTCTTCAAATTGCGGCTTGACAAAAGAGTAGGCAATGTGAGGGATTGGTTTGGACAAATTCCAACCATTCTTTTTNTGGACCAATCAGCTGAACACTTGCACGGCTAGGGCCCTCACCAACTTGAACCATATTGATCTCATAGAACATCTCCTTGAGACTCTGGAAAAATTCATCAACGTCATCCTGAGTAGAAGGATTTTGGGCTTCTTCAAATTGCGGCTTGACAAAAGAGTAGGCAATGTGAGGGATTGGTTTGGACAAATTTCAACCATTCTTTTTGTGGGCCTTGGCTCTGTCCATGTCAGATGATGTTGGTTTAAAACCCAAACCAAAAGTATCTTTCTTCAAAAATGGAGCAACAGGGTTTACAATTCCCTGCAGAGAGGATCCTAATCATTTTCCTGGTTCATAGCCATTCCTTAACATCAACGAAGCTACAATCATAGATGTGGCTGACAGAAGGGGATGCTGAATGGGTTTTCCTTCTTCCACTTGGTTCACTTCAATCACCTCAAATGCTTGATATATGAGGGATTCATATCATTCCTTGGCCTCGATACATGGAATGGACGGTCTTTATAAGCGAATTAGTCGTCCTCCCCATGAACAGTAATTTCTTGCTTGTCGTACTCAAATTTGACCATTTGATGTAAGGTGGATGGTACAACTCTAGCCATATGGATCCACGGCCTTCCCAGAAGAAAATTATAGGAAGTTTTCATATCCAACACTTGAAAGACAACGTTAAAATCAACCGGGCCGATTGTCATGGTGAGTTTGATTTACCCAATAGTGTCTCTTCTTGAACCATCAAAAGCTCTAATGCTGACGTTACTAGTTCGAATTTTGTTAGTGTCAATGTCCAGCTCTTGTAGAGTAGAAAAAGGGCATACATCTACACTTGATCCTCCGTCAATCATGACTCCTTTCACATAATGTCCTTCACATTTGACCATAAAATGCAAAAATTTATTGTGCCCAGCCCCTTCCTCAGGCAAATCATCATCACTGAAAGTAATTCTATTTACTTCAAATAATCTTTCAACCATTTTTTCTAGCTGATTCACCGTTGTCTTTTCTGAGTCATATGCCTCATTCAGAGTTTTGATCAACACACGACGATGTTCTTCCGAGTGCAAAAGCAGAGATAATAAAGAAATCTGAGCAGGGGTTTTCTTTATTTGGTCAATGATTGAGTAGTCTTGCATTTTCATCTTCTTAAGGAATTCCTCCGCTTCTTTTTCTGCAACGGGTTCTTTCACTGGCAGGTGACTTTCACTTGCTTGCTTAGCTTTTCTCAATTCCTTTGGCGAGTAGCACCTTCTAGAGCGGGTCAAGCCCCCCATTTCATCTGCTTCTTTGACTATATCTTTTCCTTTGTATGTCATAAAAATCTTGTTATAATTCCAGGGAATAGTTTTTGTGTTTGTCATTGGGAGTTGTGCAACATGTCAGATCACAACTGGCTCTGTTATATTTCTGAAAATATTATTCGGAACGATCTTTTGAATGCCCCCATGGATGTAAAGTTTTGGCCCACCCAATTGAACCTCAACCTTTTTTGTGCTTCCAGGGACATAGAGAATTTTTTTTTCGGAACCTGCCAAGTTCAAACTAGAACTCGCACCTTTCACAATCAATGCGCCCAATTGCGGAGGGCTTACTATCATTTTTGGTTCTTTCCCTACGGTTCCAACATCCATCTCTGTCTTGCCAGACTGCTTATAATCCCGATCATCACAAATCATCCCGATAAAATGTCTATTATCATGAGCTGGGAGCAGATTGTTTGTGATATTAGGAGTATCCTCATTGTTTGTTACCACAATTGCCTTTGCTTCAATCAAATTTTCAACGGCTTTCTTTAATGTCCAACAATTTTCGGTACTATGACCCTGGGTGTTAGAGTGATACTCACATCTTGCATTTGAGTCAAAACCTTTTGAATTTGGATTCACATAACGCGGCATGACAAGTTCAATAAACTTCAATTGCGTCAACTTTCGAAATAGGTTGTATACGATTCTCCAATTGGGGCGAACTCTTTCTTTGGCTCCTCCTCTCTCACATATCCTTGTCGGGGATGAGGATTATATGATGCCTGAAAATTCGGGCGCAGTTGATGAGAGCCTTGTGGAATCGGTGCCCGCCATTGTTGGTGATTGGGAGGCCTAACATAAGCCTGAGCATTAAACACTATGTATTGTTGCAGGGGAACTGAGTACCAGGGAACTGAGGTGGATAGTAATGTTGAGGAGAATTGTATTGTCCTTGTTGGAATTTCACATAAGAAGGAACTATTCCTCTTTGAACTCTCCCTAACCCAGATGCCATCATGGATCCTTCCTCTTTCTTTTTCCGATTTCCGAAACTGCCTGACCCGCATTTAATTGCTTGCGTGGTCGCATTAAAGGCTGCCTGACTCACAATTTTTCCCGATTTCATGCCATTCTCAACTATTTCACCAATCTTAATCGCCTCAGCGAAAGGTTTACCAATGGCGGCCAACATGTAGTGGAGGTAATCAGGATCCTGAGCTTGGAGAAAATAGTCAATCATTTCTGCCTCTTTCATCGGGGGTTTGACCCTAGCAGCTTGCTCTCTCCACTTGATTGCATATTCTCTGAAGCTTTCTGTTGATTTCTTCTTTATGTTGACGAGAGAGGAACGGTCTGGCACTATATCAATATTGTACTGAAACTGTTGAACAAAATCTTGAGCCATGTCGTTCCACACATGCCAGTGAGAGATGTCTTGATCTATGAACCATTCTGAAGCAATTCCAGTCAAACTTTCCCCAAAATAAGCCATGAGTAATTCTTCTTTGCCTCCTGCTCCCCTTAATTGGTTACAATACCTCTTCAAATGGGCGATGGGATCACCATGCCCGTCATACTTGTCAANGTTGAATGAAACACTGTTGTGGACTTCCAAACCCTGTATGTTCTCATGGTTTGTTCCGGGCTCTTCATTTTTCTGGTCATTTCCACTTGTTCCCTATTCTTGTCGGGATTTTCGATCTCAACTGGGAATATGTTCTGAGGAGTATGCTTGTATGAATCTGGAACTTTGAAAGTCAATTCTAGATAGTAATGTTGGGCATCATGAAGGACTTTTGAGCAAGAGACACTTGAGGGACAGTGAAGGTATGAACAATGGGTACAGTAGGTGGGTCATTTATGAGGGGTGAAGTTGTAGGACATGGAATGGAGGTACTGGGGATAGTGGGAAGGTTAATGCTCGGACTAAATCCAGGTCCAGGTTGGTACTATGGGTTACTTGTAACGGAGATGGGCACTTGACTTGCAACTGACACACTATGAAGATTGTCCGAAGGCCCTATGGGTAGTGGGGGCGGTGCGTGTTCATTCACCCAAGCTTGGTACATCTCTGCCAATTGTTGCTTCAACACTCTTACTTCTTCAACCAGTCTCGTACCTTGTTCGATCAATTGTCCATGGACATCATCATTATCAGACTCATTCTCACTGTTGTTTGCCATTTTACTTTTTCCTTTTGATCTCGTGTTGTAAGGGTGAGTCGCCAGTTTAAACCACAAACCAACCACCTCTGTTTAACTTTATCTTTAAAAATGACAAAAAATAAACATGTTAGAGTTAGGCATTTTGCAGATATTAATCACACATTGTATGTCATGCAACTAATGCCATTTTCTTTTCTAAAATGATCTTTGAAGGCTTCATGCTTCATCCCGGCTTATTGATTTATTTCCTCTTGAATTTAACGCTCTTTTTATTTCCTTTTTTTTAATTTTTTTTAATTATTTCTATGATCGCATCTGATGAGGATTGCCTACGTATCATGACGCCACATGAATCAGACCATTATGTAGTTTAGGGGAAATAATAACAATTTTGATGATTTTTTTTAATTGTGTTTTTTTATATATATATACATATAAAAATAAAATAAAACAAAATAAAATATTTTTCATTCATTTTCAATCAATTTTTTTATATACAATGAGAAAAAGGACTACTAACTCTAAAAGCATAAACATGACTGGAATAAAACAACTTTGATAAAATAAAAGACTCCAAATATAAAAATAAACAATGCGACAAATGAAAATGAAACAAAAACTAATTGGCTACACTAAAAATTTAATCTTTAATGGTCTTCTTGCTTAAGCTGATATCATCAATGGTCTGCATCTCTTGGCCTCCACTCTCCTCCCAAAGTCTCGTACAAATTTTGAAACGACGCTGGCAACTGTGGGACGAGGGCACGTGCCTGTTGGCCAACTTCCTCATAGTTTAGATGACTATGATCATCCTGAATATATGTTTCTTTTTCTGCCAATCGAAGTACCTGCACTCTGGCTTGCCCCATATTCACGTGACAATTCTGCAACCACATCTGGGTAGTGTTGAGGGTGTGTCCCATCTGAGCCTTACGTCCCTCATATTCTTCAATGCGACGGTTTAACACACCTCTCTCAATCATCCACTGACACCGTGATGCGTGGATAGAATTCATGGTTTAACAAGTTATATGCCTTACATTTTATGTGCGTTAATGATAAAAATACACTTTTTATGTGTATAGTGGAGTTTATTTCATGTGTAGGTGCATTGGAGATGGAAACCGAGCTAAATGGATGCAAATACATCAAAAATACGCTTAAGAGTCAAAAAGGAAACACCCGGGCGTTAGCC
>ML384802.1:745-41194 GCA_005239525.1 Nicotiana knightiana
CTGTAGATCTTGGGATAACTGAGATTCCTTATGATAATTACACCTATGGTAAGCTCATAGGTACTTGCACCCAAGAAGGGTTAAGCTTATGCAATGAGTTAAAATTATCTCAACAGGTAAAAAGAAACCAGAAGTCAGAAAAATCCCACTTAGGAGATTTCTGTACCCAATTTGGAATGGAAGGGCCTTCTCAAGATAAAGGGAAGAAGAAATATTTTGACAAAAAGGATCCAAAGAATCCTTATAGAAGGCATCGTCGTGTACGCCATTATTTAGTTAATTTTATAAACATACTTTATTACGTAGTTTTTATTTTTTGTCGAAATTATTTTAACTATCAATGCTTACGTAAAAAGAAAATAAAGTAAGTGAATTCCCAAAGTATAGCTATATGTGAAACTCTTAATTTTAATTTTCTTTTCTTTAAATTTTCACTTAAATTAAGTTTTGTAGAATCAATGACAAAAAGAAAGAACAATAATAAGCGAGAAGAAAGAGAAGTTAACAAAAATATGAATAAGTAAAAGAGGGGAGAAAAACAGGCAAACCTATTTGTTTCTGTTCTTCTTTTCTTTTTCTTTTTCTTTTTCTTTTCTTTATTTGTCTATTCTGAAAATTAATATTGGAAAATTAACATGGACGGTTATAATTATGTTAACTTGTCAAAATAAGGAAAGAGTTTATATAAAGTAAAGTTCTAATTGATTTTACTTTCGGACTTTCTACATATTCAGATAAGGACAAGATTTAATATTTAAAAGTTTAGTTGATTACTCCTAAAAATTAGAGAAAAACTTATATAATATTTTTGTCTAGTGAGAAATTTATTTTTAAAGAGTAAAAAAGTCGAACGATGTTTCGCTAAGGGTCTTCGTGCTTTTAATATAGTATATATAGTATAGATGTTTTTGAAATTAAAATGAAGAAATATGATCAATGAGAATTCATATGGATCCTGAGTAACCGACACCAACTTGTTTAAGATTGAATCCTATTATTTGTTGACTGTAAATATATTTGCTTAAAAGACAATTATTTCATATAGAATAAAGGAGACTTGAATAGAGTGAAATTGTATTTAAAAATTCATACACTTCTTGCCAGCCTTTCTGCAAAAATATTATTAAGCTTCCTCTAAATTATTCAATACCATGAATATTTTTGGAATAGAGAGATAACACATACGAAAATTTCTTTTTTTTTTTTGTTGATAAATTAGGAATTTATTTCATGGGAAATTACACACTACAGTAGTTTTAATCCCGAGGATCATTACATCGAGAGGATAACTCATGCATAGCATGTTGGTGTTGTCTCCGTTGCTACTATTTCAGTTCTGCCAGATATCTATGGTGTTGCAAATACGTTATTACATCCACAACTTTTGTAGACCCTAATGTCAAAACACAAGTATGTGAATAGACATGGTTACATATCTAATGCTAATATTAAAACCTTCGAGAAGAATGCACCTCAACGTAAGAGAAGAGTTGGGATAAATGGTAATCTCGCTAAGTCAAAATTAAATTTGACTCAAGCGGATAATATAGTTGTTGTGGTCATTTCACAAATAAATAATATGGCCAATGTGGGATATTGGATGATAGGCTCTGGTGCTACTAAGCACATTTGTGCAAGTAAAAATGAATTTTTGTCTTACACCCGAATTGAGGAAAGAGAAGAAACTATTGATCATGGTGACTCAAGGACAACTCGCGTTCTTGGGAAAGGAAAAATTCTTCTCAATCCCACTGTAGGCAATTAAAATTTTATTAAATTTGAATCCACAAGTAATTTGGATTTTATCATATATTAAATACATATTAATCCAAATGATATTATGGGCTAGTATAATCAGGTCGATTATTTAAATGTAAAATAAATTGATTTAAATAAAGAAATTTTTACATTCCTATACCATATAGAAAACTATATTACCCTCAATGTTTAAGGTTTGATATAATTACATTTAGTATACCTAATTACCAATTATGTATCATTTGTGTATTAGCTCTACATTAAATGGTCCGTATATCCCTCCTAAATTAATGGTACCGTATATTCCACAGAATCGTCCCCCCTCCCCCTCACGTTTCTCTCTCCCAAACCCACACCCTCACCCACGTATCACCCTCCTCCCACGTTTCTTTCCCATTATTTCCTTTGTTTGAACCAGAGAAACGTTTATTTCCCATTATTTCCTCTGCTGACCCCCACCATTAACGTCATAATTCTAGTTTTTTCTTATACAACCAGTCAAAATTGAAGTCAATTCTTCAAACTTAATATGCACATTTACCTTCAGCTTCAAATTTTCTAAATGAAGCAGAACAAACCTTCAAAGAACAACTCTAAAAAGCAAGAGAAGCAGATATTCCATCGTTTGATTTGGGTGTATTATCATCACATTCACAGAAAAAGAATAGAAAAGCTGCTCATGCAAGTGAAGATAAGAGGCATAGTCTTTCTCCGCGTCCCAATTCCCATTTCAATTGTAGCATAATTGGGATTTTCGACATAATTGCGTTTTTTGCAAAAGATTTGTAGAAGTTTTAGTCGTTTTTCATTTGTGAAAACAGAAAATAAAGCATCTACAATCAGAATACAAATAATCTACAATTTATCTACAAACTATCTATAAACTGGTACATTGAATTTTAATATCCCAATTCCTATTTCAATTGTAGCATAATTGTGATTTTCGACATAATTGTGTTTTTTGCAGAAGATTTGTAGAAGTTTTAGTCGTTTTTGATTTGTGAAAACAGAAAATAAAACATCTACAATCAGAATACAAATAATCTACAATTTATCTACAAAATATCTACAAATTGGGTACATTGAATTTTAATATCCCAATTTCCATTTAATTATAGCATTATTGGGATTTTCGATATAATTACATTTTTTGCAGAAGATTTGTAGAAGTTTTAGTCGTTTTTGATTTGTGAAATGATAAGAAAAATCAAAACAGAGCATATCGCAAAAACAGAGTCGTACAATTTGAATAGAAAGAGACGAAAATTAATACAGCGTGATTTGCGTTTGAAAATATCTGAAAGAATCTTTAATTCCCCAATATTAGCGCGCCTAAATAAGGAATTCTACTGCTACAATTTAATGAAATATCTGGAGAACATTTACTTCCCTAATTTTAGCGCGTCTAAATAGGAAGACTAAAACTACTAAGATTCTGTATTTAATGAATTGTATTTTTTTTGTAGAAAAACTATTAACAGGGCGGGTAATTTCCAAACCATGAACATATTTGGTAATATAGTTTCCTATATGGTATATGAACAAAAAATTTCCTAGTCCAATGTATTATTGGGCTAGCCCGTCAACTGGTCTTCTATAAAATGGGTTGGCCCATAAGCCTCAAGCCCAATGACCCAGTAGGGTTTTCTTGGAGACTACTCCACCCCACACTTATATAAAGGGGTCAAAGGAGAAGGAATAAGGAAGAAGGAAGTAAGCAGAAGGAAAGGGTAACGGAGCTACGAAGAATAGCATCAAGGTCTCCTTCCATATCTGCAATCGCCGTCTGTGGTCAAATACCAAATGCGAACTCAAATCATAGGCAAACGACTTCATTCTTCTGTTTGTGTTAACCCAACACCAAATTCTGGTTCGTGACGACCTTCAAATTATTCGTGACGTGCCAAAAATCTAAAATTCGTCAAGTTCAAGATCAAGCTCTCAAGCTCTCGAACCGACGTTCGTGAGGATAAGATTTAGAGGACTACATCTCTTTTTAGATTTGAAATATTTTAGAGATTGTAACCCCATCACTTGAAATCGAATATAATATTTGTTGCTATATTTCTTGTCTTGATTATTATTTTTCAAGAGCGAAATTTAGTTGTTACACTCACATCTGGTAAAACTCTAGCATTGAGTTATGTGTTGCATGTACCTAATATCCAAACCAATTTGGTTTCTGTGGGATTATTAGTAAAGGTTGGAGTAAAGGTTTTCTTTGAAAATGATGAGGTCGTACTGACCAAAAATAATATTATTGTGGGCAATGGATATTGTAACCATGATTTATTTGTACTTAATATTTTTGATACTAGATATAAAAATGCATCTTCTTCTGCTTATATGGTTGAGTCAATTTCTTTGTGGCATGCTAGACTAGGACATCTTAATGTCGCGTACATAAAGAAATGCAATCACTAGGATTAATATCTGGTTTAGACTCAAATAATATTGACAAGTGTGAAATATGTGCTGAAGCTAAAAGTAGAAAGACTTGTTTTTCTGTAAATAGAGAAACTGAAGTGTTATCCTTTATTCACACTGATTTAGGCAATTTAAAGCATACTATGATTAGAGGTGGAAAAAGATATTATGTGACTTTTATTGATAATTTTTCTAGATATACTAAGTTGTATTTGCTTAGAAATAAAGATGATATTTTTAATGCTTTTATTTCTTATAAAACTGAGGTAGAAAATCAACTTAATAGAAAAACCAAGAGAACTAGATCTGATAGGGGTGGAGAATACTTATCTTTTAAATAATTTTTGTGAAAAGAATAGAATTATTCATGAAGTAACTCCACCTTATTCACCTGAGGCAGATGGAATAGCTGAAAAGAAAAATGGAACATTGAAAAAGATGATGAGCTCTATGTTAGTTAGTTCTAATGCTCCTGATAATTTGTGGGATGAAGCTATTTTATGTGCATGTCACTTAAAAAATAGAATACCACATCAAAGAACTGGCAAAACTCCTTATGAATTGTGGAAGTATTATAAGCCTAACTTGAAATATTTAAAAGTGTGGGGTTGCCTTACTAAAGTTCTTTTGTCTGAACCTAAAAGAGAAAAATAGTTTCTAAACTGTTGATTATATGCTTATTGGATATGCTGAACATAGTGATGCATATAGATTTCTTCTTTTAAAGATGTTCTTGATTGCAATACAATAATTGAGACAAAGAATATTGAGTTCTTTGAATATATTTATCCACCGCCTGATAAAATTTCTCAAACACCCGTTAAAATAAATAATGAAATTACCTCTAACGAGGAACTGAGAAGGAGCAAAAGGCCTAGGAAGGAATATTTTTCTTATGAAAATTATTTTCAAGCTTTTCTGTCGATAATGCACCATCAAATTATTTTGAAGCTATAACTTCTTAAGAAGCTACTTATTGGAAAGAGGCAATAAAAGTTGAAATCGATTCTATTTTGAAAAATAAAACATGAATTTTAACAGATTTACCTCCTGGTGCAAAGCCTATTGGTTGTAAATGAATTTTCAAAAAGAAATTGAATCCTGATGGATCTTTGTATAAATATAAAGCTCGGTTAGTCGCAAAAGGATTTTCTCAAAAACAAAATATAGATTATTTTGATACATTTGGACCAGTGATTAGAGTTTTAATTGACTTAGCTTCAATCGGTAAGCTTTTTATCCATCAAATGGATATCAAAACAACTTTATTAAATGGTGATTTAGAAGAAGAAATTTATATGGTTCAACCTGAAGGCTGTGTCATTCCTGGACAAGAAAATAAAGTTTGTAAATTAATTAAATCTCTTTATGGCCTTAAACAAGCTCCTAAGCAGTGGTATGAGAAATTTGAACAAGTCTTACTGGGATACAATTTTTCTTCAGTGGAGGTGGATAAATGTGTTTATACTAAAATGGTAGACAATGATTATGTGATAATATGTCTATATGTTGATGACATGCTTATATTTGGTACAAGTTTAAATATGTGCATAGTACAAAATTATTTCTATCTCCTAAGATCTGGGTGAAGTAAATAAAATATTGGGAGTTTAAGTTATAAGGAGTGAAGTGGAATAATGTTGTCACAAGAACATTATGTAGAGAAACTTCTTAAGAAGTTTAAATATTTTAATATCATATTTGTGAGCACTCATTTTGATGTTATCTCTCAGTTGAAAAGGAATAACGATGACCTAGTTGCTCAGTCTAAATATGTGCAGATTATTGAAAGTCTGATGCATTTAATGAATTTTACAAGGTCTGATATAGCCTATGTTGTGCGTAGACTGAGTAGATATACTCATAATCTCAACAACGAGCATTGGTCTGCATTAGTTAGACTAATGAAATATTTGAGGGGAACCATGAATTATGGTATCCTATATAGTGGATTTCCTTCTACTTTAAAAGGGTACAATGATGCGAACTGGATCTCTGATTCAGATGAGACAAAATGCACTAGTGTTTATGTATTCACCCTTGGTGGTGGTGCAATATCATGGAAATCAGCTAAGCAGACGATCATATCTAAATCGACTATGGAATCAAAGTTTGTGGCTCTGGAGTTAGTTGGTTCTGAGACTAAGTGGCTAAGAACTTCTTAGCTAATATCCCTTTAATAAAGGATGTATTGCCTCCTATGTCTATGCATTGTGATTGTCAAGTGGCAATAGCTATTGCAAAGAATAAATCTTATAATTGTAAAAGTAGACACATGAAATTGAGGCATGATGTCATAAAACGGTTGTTAAGAGATGGAATAATTTCTATTGACTATGTGAAGTCGGATATAAATTTGGTTGATCCCATGACTAAACCTGTGGGAAGAAAATTAATTCTTCAAACCTCAAAAGAGATGGGGTTAAGGCCAACATATTGTCAATAGAGATGGTAACTCAACCTATGTGATTAGAGATCTCCCATGAAGTAGGTGCATACGAGTAATAACAAATTGATATTGGCACTGAAGCACTAAAAGGAGTGCTTGACTGCTACAAATTGAGAGGATGAGTCATAACTCTTAATGAATTCATATTCTTTATCGATGATGTATTTATAAGCAGTATAATGAATTTACTTATATGAGAGTGGAGTGAGCCGCTCCTATGAGATTTTGGCCTAGTCTAGAGCTCTCATGAATAACCAGGCACGCTCATGGCCTATTGGGTGCAAAACCGCGTTGAACAGCAAAATTATCGTGGGTCAAAATGTGATTGATAAAATCTCTAACTTACAATAGAAATTATTGGTTCATAGAAATATTACATTTCACCGGTAATTCTGTGAGTTAAATTTTATTGGTCTAAGTTTGGTTCATAGTCTTAACACGTTCATAAGCCAAGTTTTAATTCATTTAACTTTTAAAAGCACACTAGTGTACTTGATTATGAATTCTTACAAGGAAATTTAACATCTTTATTCTAATGCTTAAATTTTTCCTACACGTGTAATGCATTTATTGGTTTAATCACGATTGAGGGTAAAGCTTTCTCCTAAGTCATAAGTACCATATATGAATACAACATTTCCAAATAGCATGATCTCTTTACTTTCTTATTTCAGTCTTTTTGGCATGTTCTTGCTCCACTTTCAACTGAAAAAAAATAAAATTGCTACTAGTAACTCATAGTCTTTTTTCCTCAATAACTGAAAGTGCAAGTCTCTTGTTAAACACATCAAATTTATTCAGCAACACTATCATTCATTTTCAGCATCATTTCTACAAAGAACCTTTCATTTTTCTTCATTTCCCATCTTTGCCTTCCAAAATAGGGCCTACCAGCTAGTATCAAACTGGTAGTACAAGGCATTTTCCACCTATACACCCTTACTAACTGCTTTCAAGGACCCCAACCCAAGGCCTCAAAATGTTCTTAAGAATGAGCTGCGAAAGCAAGTGTGATAGATTAAGCTTCAGGATAGCTGCAATAGGAGCATATTCTTTAACCGCCGTCTGCTATGGCTATGTGATTTCTGGCAATGATGACTTCATATCCTGCTGTTATCCGTGTCTAGAACAGAATACGATCTTGGTAAATGTCCAATGCTTGTATAACCTTCTCTATCAGTAATTTCCTATGTAACCGATACCTGCCAACCAAGAGCATTATGTTAATAAGATCTGCATTCGATTTAAAGCAAGATACAATGATTCTGCACGCAATGACAACTTATTTGATATATTACGTACTTTATTGCTGCTTCAAGTGTTCTCCTGCAGTCGGGCATAGAATCTGTTCACAGTAAACCAAGAAAATGAATACAATGTTGCACAACTTTATGACATGAGTTGTGACAACTGTTACAAAGGCAACCAATGAAATTTAGGCAACAGTGTAAATTATGGCGAAAACCAAGAATTTAGTGTTCATGTGACAAGTCAGTCAGTACTGGATTGATGAAAACCCAATCTATCAAAGTAAATCCACATCCAAATCATCATCATTACCAAGATTGTTTGTCCACGAAATACTGACCATCACATGCAACACTATCCTAAAATAAATTTGTTGAAACAACCATAACGCGTCAAGTGTGGACTTATCTTTCTTCTCCAACATGCTTTCATTAGATAGAAGTGCACAATATAAGTTTACCTAGGATTTTCTGGTCTTCGTCAGAAGTTGTGGGGAATTCTGCAAGCATCTGGTGGCATTCTTCTTGCAGTTCCTTTACTGCTTTCCTCTCTAAACTTGGAATTGGAGGGAGATCTCCATCAGACCAAGTCGGCAACGTTCTCGCTGCTGCTATGATTGCTCCATCGACAAAACTATCTCCATCATTCGATAGCCTACCTGCTACAAGTTTTAAACAAGAATTCTGGACATTAATTGCAAAGCTAGAATGGATAAGAAGAGCTAATATTTAAAAAAGACTCTGTAAGACCCATACTGTTGTGGTAATATTCTCCAGGGAGACCAGATATGTTAAAGACCGATAAGAAAGTGTCTAGATGAATTTTGGCATCTCCAGTGAAATGAATGACATCCCAAGGATTCTGCAATATCAAAGATATATTATAGTCGGTGTCAAAAGAAAAAAAAACAATCACATGTAAATTCATTTCCATGTCATGGAGATAGATGGCCTTGAAAACTAATAGTAAATCATAAGCTCCGTCAGGGTAATTCATAATGCAATACGGATGACTATCTTTTCTCTTTCTTCCTCTGATTCAGTACAAATATCTAAATTCTTTGTACTATATGGAGCATCATTGAGCAATACTAATTAAGTCAAAACTCAAGCCTAGTCAAAATTCTTGTAGATTTTGAGAAGAAGGAAAGGCTTCTTGTATTTCTGTGCGTGTTTACATTCCATGAGCAAGGGAATTTATACACAGCTCATAATTTTAATTAAAGAAATAAAATAAATCCATATAATTGATTCAACTATCAAATAAAATCAGAATAATATAGGATCTCCTAAATATAATCAAATCTCATGAAATCATGTTAATCAACACTCCTAAATCAAGTTTCCTTGAATCATGCAAGTCAACACTCCCCCTCAAGTTGGTGCAAAGATGTCGCATATACCCAACTTGCAACTCAAAGTATGGAAAGTTCGCTTCTTGAGACCTTTGTTAAACACATCAACTAGTTGTTTTTCCGATGTGCCATGAAACAAACTCAAGACGCCAGTTGTAATTTTTTCTTTGATGAAGTGTCAATCAATTTCACATACTTTGTTCGGTCATGTTGGACTGAATTATGAGCTATACTGATAGCATCCTAATTGTCACAGTACAAGGAAAGCTTTCCTTTTTCAGACAGTCTCAATTCCCGTAGTAGCTTTTGTAGCCAAAGCAGTTCGCAAACACCCTAGGCTATAGCTCTATATTCTGCCTATGCACTTGATCTAGCAACTAAACTTTGCTTCTTGCTTCTCCAAGTAACCAAGTTTCATCCTACGAGCGTACAGTAACCAGATGTTGATCTTCTGTCATCTAGAGATCCAGCCCAATCCGTGTATGTAAAAGCTTCTATTTGGAGGTGATCATGTTTGGAGAAAAGTAGACATTTCTTTGGAGCAGACTTCAGATACCGCAACATGTGAAAAACAACTTGCATATGAGGATCTCGGGGAGCACGATGAATTGACTCACCAGGCTAACTGAGTAGGCTATGTCTGGCCTAGTGTGGGAGAGATAAATGAGTCTTCCAACCAGCCTATGATATCTCTCCTTATCAACTAATTCTCCAACTCTGCTTTGTAACTTGTGATTGCTTTCAATGGGTGATTCTGCGGGTCTGCAACCTGTCATACCGGTTTCTTTCAAGAGATCCAGAATATACTTCCTTTGAGAAATAAAGATTCCTCTTTTGGATCTAGCAAAACTCAATTCCCAAGAAGTACTGCAATTTTTCTAGATCTTTGATCTCAAATTCATGTGCCAACAACTTCTTCAATCGGGACATCTCCTCTTTGTCATCTCCTGTCATTAGTCATTACTATGTCATCAACATAAACTATGAGAAGAGTGAGTTTACTCGTTTGATGTCTTATGAAGAGAGTGTGATCGGCATTGCTTTGTCGGTAACCGAAGGAGATCAATGCTTTGTTGAATCTGTCAAACCAAGCTCTGCGGGATTGCTTCAGTCCGTATAAGGCTTTCTTCAATCTGCATACCTTTCCTTGACTTTGTGCCGTATCAAATCCAAGAGGAATCTCCATTTACACCTCTTCTTCTAAGTCTCCATGAAGAAATGCATTCTTCACATCAAACTGTTGCAAGTCCCAATCAAGATTAGTTGCACAAGATAAAAGAATTCAAAGGGGAAAATGTCTCTCTATAATCCACTCCATAAGTCTAAGTGACTCGCATAGCCACTAATCTTGCTTTGAATATTTCAATTGAGCCATCAGCTTTGTGAAGCACAAGTGAAGATCCATTTGCAGCCAACCAATTTCTTGTCTGGTGAAGTAACAAGTTCTCAAGTCTCAATTTTTGACAAGGCCTTCATTTCTTTAATCATAGCTTTCTTCCATTTAGGATCTGCAAAAGCTTCCCTCCAACTCCGGGGAATAGACACAGAAGAAATAGACAAGGCAAAGGCTCTATGGGAGGAAGACAGAGAATTATAGGAGACACAATTAGATAAAGAGCGTTTGGTGGTGCAAGATCTGACTCCTTTTCTGTGAGCAATAGGTTCATCTAACTCAATAGGAAATGTAGATAACTCACCCGTAGAAGAAGGTTCAGCTCCGGTAGATTCCATGGTGACTTCTTGTGCTCTATTTTTCCTTGAGTAAGTTTTCAAATCAGGCCTATCCAAACGCCCAATAGTCTCCCCCTGAATTTCTTTCTCCAATTTCACTCTCCCCTGTGACAATGTCATCAAAAGGTCCAGTAATAGAACTAGGTAGAATCACCTCTTCCTCCTTACTGCTCTCCCCTGAAGAGGTGATGAGGTAATACTGAAATAGGGCTCAGATTCTCGAAAGGTAACATCCATGCTAACAAAAGATCTTCTAGAGGGAGGATAATAACATTTGTAACCTTTCTGTGTCGGAGAATACCCAATGAAAACACACTTTATAGCTCTAGGATCAAGTTTCACAGAATTTCTAGTGTGGACAAAGCAAACACACCCAAACACCTTTGGAGGAACAGTATATTCATTCTTACCCTTTAAAGTTTCTAGAGGACTTTGAAAATTGAGGGGTTTAAGTGGCATTCTGTTGATAAGATAGGCAGCCACTAGAATAACATCCCCGGTAAGATTTTGGTAGGTGCATGGTGAACGTAGAGATCTTGCTACTTCTAACAGATGCCTATTTTTTCTTTCAACGGCCCCATTTTGTGCACTAGACAACTAGTCTGATGGACTATCCCATTGAACTCCAAATAAGCACCAAATCTTTTATTCATGTATTCGCTGCCATTGTCAGTTCTCAAGATTTTTATTTTGGCATCAAACTGAGTACAAATCATCTTATAAAATGGCTAAAAACAAGAGAAAACTTCACTTTTGGCTTTTAACAAATATACCCAAGTCATCCTAGTGCAACAATCAATGAAAGTAACAAACCATTGACTACCAAACAACGAAACAGTTTGGGTAGGACCCCATACATCAGAATGAATAGTCATAAACGGAGTTGTGGTTCTATTATCACTCACAGGATAAGAGTTTCTAGTATGCTTGGCATATTCACACGCATCATGGAACAAAGATTCAAATCGAGTCCTTGAAAACAAATCGGGATATAACTTCTTCAAACAAAGAATGATGGGTGTCCGAACCGTCTATGCTGCTATATTATTTCTTGGTTGACATCCTTACTTTCTCCAAAAAAGGCTTGACCAGAGTTTTGATTCTCATCTAATATATACAAGTCATCACGCAATCTACCATTGGCAATCATTTTCCCTGTTTGAAGATCCTGAAAAATACAATGATCGGGAAAGAACTCGATTTTACAGTTTAGAGCTTTGGTGATGGCACTAACAGATAAAAGATTGACAGGGAACTCAGGGATATGGAGCACGAATGATAGTTTAATATTAGAAGTACAAATGACAGAACTTGTTCCCGAGATAGGTGTTAAAGAACCAATAGCTATTTTAACATTATCCCCTTTGGGATATGGAGAATAGTTTTGAATGCGTTTAGAAGAGCCTGTCATGTGTCTATTTGCACCAGAATCGACAACCCAAAAATTAAGGTGAGCAACAAAGGCAGTACCTGATTGCACATGATTGGATGTGGAAACATTAGCGAAGTCAAGTTTGGCTAGGAGGCGACGGAGAAGCTGAATTTCATTCAAAGAGAAGATTTCTCCAGAAACAATCTCCTTGAATGTCTCCATGTTTCAACCCAATCAGAAGGAAATTAGGAGTTTGAGTTGCTGACAACCAACAAGAGAAGAGAGAGGAAATTCGACCTCTTTGATAAAAATGGAACCCTAGTGCTGCGTGGGAGATAACTCACCTCAAAAAAGCAGCAATGACTCTGATACCATGTAGAATATGAGAAGAAGAAAAGGCTTCTTGTATTTCTGTGTGTTTACATCCCATGAGCAAGGGAATTTAAACAAAGCTCATAATGATAATTAAGAAAATAAAATAAATCTATACAATCAATCCAGTTATCAAATAAAATCAGATCTCCTAAATATAATCAAATCTCCTGAAATCATGCTAATCAACATTCCGAAATCAAGTCTCCTTGAATCATGCCAATCAACAATTCTATGATTAAACACCCAAATTAATCTATTCTCCATTTATAACATGCACCTGAGAAGCTGAAGACAAGGACAATAACTGGGGAAATAATTTCCTAACTCTAACCCATTTCCCTTTCACTTTTTGGTTTATTTCATCTTCATTTTACTTTCAGTTTCACTTAATCTCCAATGTTTATGGATAGTAGATACTAACTGTCCGTTTACAGCAGTTTCTTGTCATTCATTTACTGTTGCATCCTTGCTTCTAAAACAGATTATGACAATGAATATCACTATACAAATTTAGTAGTACAACGGCCTTCGAGTTGGAAATTTTTCATATTTTCAGCAGAAAAGTACAACACTGCTTCTTTTTCTCGGGAAGAGCAAAGAAAGACAACATTACCACAGGCGATGAAAAACCATATCGCTGCATGAAAAAATTATTCTTCTGTCCAGCCATGTAATCAACAGTCATCTGCAAGAATTCATACAGGCCATTTTAGGTCATATTAACAAGTTATGCAATAGTAATAAAGACAAGCAGGGCCGCATATAATTCAATCGGTGACATCCATCACAAATACCCAACTATTTAGAAATGATAGTCCTTCATAAAATACACAGTATAAAAAAACTAACAAAATAGGACAGACAAGAATCTCATTAACAATTTTCCTTTCAATTCACCATCCAAAGAAAGAAACAATTTTAAAATTTCCTTTCCCGCTCGTTTGCGATTCATGGAAAATCTTAATGAACAACCCCAAGAAATAAAGTTAGAAGGAGACAAAAGAGAATGCTATGTAAAAAGATCATTCACAAAAGAAATTACAAGAAATACTAGCAACTAATGCATGCAGAAGAGAGGACGTAATTTTCATGGTGCTTCTGTTCTCATTAAAAACAAAGCAGCACAATGCATTTAACCTAATAATCTGATTAGATGCCACATTAGGAGGAAATATAATGTGTAACAAAGATCATAATATCACTTTAGCATCATTGCTACTTATATCCCATGCCTGTCACCTATGCAAAACTACCTCATTCAGTGATCAATTATACAAGTTTCCCATCTTTCCTGCATAATATCGCTTTAGCATTATTGCTACTTATATCTCATGCCTGTCACCTATGTAAAACCACCTAATTCAATGATTCAATTATATAAGTTCCATTTTTTTGCTTTTCTTTTTCCTTGCATCGAAAGGCAAGGCTTTGCATGTTGTGGAGTAGGAAAGGAAGTCAGTGGGATCAAATAGGCCATCCTTAAATATGCAAGATTTTGATGTAAGAAATGCCTTTGGGGCCTAGAATAAGGCTCTGATGTAAGAAATGCATCCTTAAAAATAAGATAGCCCTATATATTATATATTATGACCTATGATAAGCAAGAAAATGGAGTACAAATATTGTCTGCACCATTTAATGTAAGAAATGCCTTTTGGGCAGAACATAAGCATGTGAGTCAGGCATTTTCTCCAACTCCCCACATACCATCTTCTCCAAATGAAATATCCGAAATAAGTAGACTCATTGACAAAGCTAGTTTCTTTTTTTTTTGATAGGCAAGGTAAATATAGACTAGGCTAGTTAATTTCTCTATGCAATAAGTTGTGCCTACTAATACACACACATCACAATTCAAATGACGCCCTCACTAGATCTAGACAGCTAAGAAGATTTACCTCATCTCCTTTTTTAATTCTTTGTCCTGCATTTATCATCACCTCCAGCATGCGGTCCTTGAAGCGCCAATGGAAGAAGCAGTTTGGCTGGAAAGAATGATTCATCATATCTGTAGAAGAGATGAGTAAAATATTAGAAGGATTTTCTCACAAAACAAAGTTTGATCTGAAATGTGAGATAATTGCAAGCAGGTCTTCCTTGAAATTAAGAAGAATCCCTGTCTAATAAGCTTTTAAGTTTTCTCTTAAACACCAGCCACATTGGGATTGAGACACAGTAGTATTTCATGCCGCTGTTGTTCTTCTTGTTGTTGTAAGCTGTAATATTAGCTCAACACCTTTCAGGTTTCCTGAACATCTACAGCTTTGAATGGCTTTAATAGCTAATACAGACTTTTAATATATCTATTTCTTTTTGTGGAAGTTTCTAAAATATGTAAATTACAAAAGAAGCCATTATTTTCACATTCCACGCTAGTCAACATCAAACTTTAGAACTACAAAGTCAAAGATTCAACGAGAATAACAGTTACTTAGCATTCCTTAGCAACTAATGGAAACAGAAAAAAAATAGCAATACCATTAACCAGAGGCGGATCTAGGATTTCTAGTACATGGGTGCACTACTAAAAAAAAGGAGATAAAAATGTATCTAGTGGGATTTGATCCCTATACCTTTTGGACAATAACTCAACATTCAACCAAGTACACCGTTCAATCTTCTTGAAGCATGGGTGTCAACAGTTAATATTATACCAATTTCAGAAAATATCTAATTTTAGGGAGAGACCATGGGTTCACGTGCCCCATAATTAAGCCTATAAATCCGCCCCTACCATTAACAAGTTTTTAACATCATATCAAGTCAAAGGCATAGGCACTGTCAATAGAACTTCAGTCACAAATTTTCCTCTCATAATCACCATTTTTCTTCCAGTTATCAGCGTCCTTCAGTAGCTCACAATGCTCCTTCCCGTTTTCAAGAATTTACCCACAAAAACATTCCATCTTTCCGCATTTCAGTTTTCTATTCTCTTGAAACTTGTTTGATCAAACAATAGAACCTCCCTTTTCCCAAAAAGTCAAAAGTCATAGCTCCTCTGTCTTCTACTATTTTTTAAAGCGATATGATGAATTAGAGCCATGAAGAAATGGAAGAGAGAAATGCAGAGGGAAGTGTTCCTCAAATACCGAAACCAAGAATAAAAATGGAAGGGGGAAAATAAAAGAAAGCAAGCACAATCTCTTGCCCTTAAATCGAATTAGATAGAGCACTTGACCAGGACTAGATTCTCAATCAACAGGTCTGGTACTTGAGAATGTTTCATCTTGCCTCTTCTCATATGACACACACACACACACCCAAGGCTGAAACCAAGGGAGGATGGGGAAGAATCTGAGTTTTTGGGTAGAGGGGATTCGGAAACTTTGGAAAACAAATTTTCCTCTTCCGTAAAGTACTCCATCTGTCCCATAATGACCTAGTAAGGTTTACATTGTTGACTACTTGATTAACTAGCTGTCTAATATCAGAAATCGAATAACTAAAATTTTGAGAATAAACATTATACATAAGACCTATGTTGCTCGGACTCAGGTGCGGGTATCCGATGCGGGTGCGGATCTAGAGGTCGGATCCTTCATAATCTATATATTTAAGATTCGGGTGTACGGATTCGGCTAAAAATAATTCTAAATTCTAAAAACAGATCTATAAAAATATCCTAAATTATTTTTGATAAGAAAAGGTTTTATTATACAGAAAACAGTATCGAACTGATACTGTGAAATTACATAGAGAAAGCTAGCTGAAGAACATTAAAACCCTAAGCAATCAAGCATGTCCAGCATGTTATGTAAATTCAGTACAACATTTCCATCTCTCCAGTAGTACACATAATGTAAAACAATTGTATTTAACAGATTGCAGCTGCTCCTTTTTGCCATCAAAACATCTTCTATTTCTTTCATTAAATGTAGTCTAAGCAATGCTAAGAGGAATAGCTCTCCAGATCTTCTGTGGAGAGCTATTATGAGAAGATATTCTGTGGAAAACTTAATTGCAGGTCGTGCCAGCCAATAATTCCATCTTTCATTTTGAGAATTTCTCCAGTTGTAGGCACTAGCACTAGCAGGTAGCAGCCAAAATCATTCTTTCATTTTTCATTTTTTCTCAACTTTTGTCCACGGATTGTGGTCAAAGTACTCAATCTCAATTGACCACACCCAGTACGCATTCCAAACCTTTACCAGTAAGGCAGTAACAGTATCGTGTCGACACGGGTGCGGCGGGCTAAAATGAAGAGTCCGTACAACATAGTATTAGACTATATATAACCCACTATGAACCATGTCTTTCTTACAAAATATGATCAAAGAAATATTAAATATCATTAGTGTGGAAGAAGAATGTTGTTTTCCCTATAATAGTTAGTAGGTCAACTTTTATGGCTCAGAGGGAGAAGCTCACAAGGAGGACTGCTATTTCCAAAATTTTGGACGAAATCATTCACGTAGTACACACTATTCTCATTTGCATGGTTTCAGTAAACTGAAAACAGAACATATTTTCACTGCTTAACTTGTTATAGCAATCGCAGATCTGCTGTTTTTGACCCACTTCACGTAAGGATAAAAGTACACATGAGCATCACTCCAAGACTAATAGAAAAAATAAAAATAAATGACGTCATTCAAAATAACTTACAAATATCTAAACCAAGTTCATTCTGTCAAAATAGGATGCAGCATTGTTTAAATAACCCACTTAAAGCCAATAACAAAGTATGGAGAAGTACAGAAATACAACAGATGAAGCTCACCAGCATAAGGTACCAACAAATTTGCATCTTGAACCAGAGCACCAATTCTCATTTGCAAGTTGATGCATCGAGATTGTGCTATACTCATTGCCCAAATAAATCTCTCAGGATCCCGAGCAAGACGCTTTATTTTGAGGGGTACTGCAGAATGCTAAACAAATAAAGAAAGTCAATAGACATTGTTAATTAATAGGAATTTGGAGGAAAGAGATTGAACAAGATTGTCTATACCCAATTTTTCTCCCAAAACTCAAGTGCCCGATGTTGCTGTTCTCTTATGGTTGAAGCAAGCTTCTCGTCTTGCAACTCCAAAAGGTCCTCCTACGTCACAAAAAACATTAAGAAGCATGAGTATGTGAGGTACAAACAACATGTGTTCATTTATAACTATGGAATTGACATTCTAGAAATTAGTCTACTAAGTACATGGCCAGCTGACTAATATAAAATGCAAATCACTGAAGTGAAGAAGCTTAAACCACATATTGCTTTTCAGCTAAACAATCAAAATGGCATTTCCGAATTAGACGTTTGTTGCAGAAGAGAGCTTCAACAGTCATGCAACAGAACAAGCCTCGGTAGAAGAAACTTCTCTTACAAATTAGAACACCTTAATGTCCAAAGGTCACATAACAGTGTGAATATCACAAAGCTTTTCACACATTTTGAGTCACTCCAACTTGAACCTCAGCAGAATACCATAACAAAATGAGGATTACTTTTGTGAATGCATAGCATTTCTATAGAATCTTCTCCAAAATATTACATTAAATAATTATAAGCATCAAAATTTGGACGATACTCATATCCAGACCTCAGTAGCTAGAAGGAAGCTAGTGCATTCATCATCACTAGGTAAGAAGTCTCCATAAAGCTGCCAAAAGTTGTCCTTGCAATCAAAAGCATATAAAAGAAGGCATGCCAACCTCAGATCAGAATCTGTCTGCCATAAAAAGGTAAACAATATTAAAAATTAACAAGAGATCTTGGAATACCAGAAACAAAATGACAAAATCAAAAATCAAAAATAAAAAATAAGCAACTAAAAACGTGGATAAATATTCTCCTATATCTACCATTAGAAAAGATTTAAAATGAAAAAATGACGTCCTTTTACCTCAGGATTAGTTGAATTGATAATGTCGAATATTGGATGTCCCACAGGTATGATATCTGGAAAAAACATCCAAGGAAGCTTTTTGCTTATGGTTAACATCAGTTCTAGAGGAATTTCCATTATTACCTGCATTACAAACAAACCTCCTCATTCATTGACCTGTAAAGATTTTAGTGATAACGAAAAGGTGTGACGATAATCAATGACAAAAGAGGAATCAAAAAGAGTCAAGCTAATGCCAAATGAATTAGACACAGTCTAGCACTATAGGCGAAGATAGAATACACTACAGCAGGAGAAGAATCAGAAGTGCCTAGACACTGGCCCCATATACCTTATCGTTGTTAAAAAGCAAATGAGTGAAATAAACTAAGGATACTCATCCCAGAAAGAAGGGAGGGAGAGTAGATTAACTTTCCACTCAGTCCAATTTTCGGTGGTAGATGAAGTTCATCTTTAGGTACAGCTAAACATTGATGGTGCACCGAATTCGACACTGCTTCCAATGGTAAAGCTATATGTTCCTTCAGGAGAATGAAAACTTTCCACATATAAACATAGTGTAAGGTAGTGCTCACCCTAGCTCGACGGAGAGGCTCCACGTCCTTGGAAGCAAACACTCCATACCCGTCCGGTCCCTCCCTGAATTCAATTCCGTAGGCTCGAAAACTTCTAACATATCCTATTTTATAGAAATCAGGATCTGCCAGTTCTAGCTGTCCATGAAGAAATATTATCTCACCATAATCAACAGTAAGAACAAAAGAAAATAAGGATAATTTGAAATAACCAAATAGAACATATAGGAAAAAAATATGTTCAACAGCTTTTCAAAAGAAAATCAAAGGACAAAGACAAAGAAAATAGAGGGATTTTAACCATTACAGTAACTATGTAATAACGGAGAAGAGATATCTATACATGAAATTTGAGAGTGAACATCTAACTGAAAATGTTAAGGCATATAGGATAAAGTATGCAGTGCCGAAACTCTAACTGCAGAAAAGAGCACTTGAACAATGAGCTTACTATTGTTATATATAATATATAATTTATATAATTATCATTAATAAAACATTTCAATGTTTTTTTCGTTTTCCTTTTTTAAATTTAATTGAGGTTGTCCGGTTTCTTCTCTCTCGCTATTTAGTACATTTACCCCCTCTTCAATTTTGGTCTTTCCTCCTCTATATGCATTCATTCTTTTTGTTGTTTCTGAAGATTTGACATTCCAATTTCAACTCAGTTTTCTTGAATTAGTTATTTCTCTTTATAGAGCAACAAGTAAGTCATTATGTCTCATTAGTATATAAAAATAAATTTAAGGTCTCTTATTATTGTTTGTTTTTTAGGCCCCCAATTCTATTGAGCCAGCCCTGATGATTAACTAACAGGAACTTCAAGAACATGAAAAAGAAGAAAACTTTAGGAAAGTAAAAGGTACCTGAGAAGCAGGAGTATCCTGGGGTTGAGAAGGGGGTGTAAAAAGAGGAAATGCAGAAGGAGTTGGAGAAGAATCATAACCCTCTATAGTGGAAGAAGTAGCAGCACCATTAGCACTTGCAGTAACTCTCAAGGGTCTGCTTCTTCCCTTGCTACTACTACATATAATAATGGGGGGTTGCTTTAGCAATGGTGCAGCATATCCATGTCTCCACAGCTGGTTCAATCAAAAAAGTAATCAACACCCACAAAATTTAAAAATTAAAGAAAACTAAAAAAAAACAGTCGGGTGTTTTGGGTTTGTTACCTGATGGTGAAACTCTGGCTGGTGGAACAAGTTTGTTGGTTGTTGAATTAGAATGGTGGAAGATACCATTTTTACAGCGCTGAGTTGGGAATGAGCTGAAAATTTTAGTAAAGAAGATTGATGAATTGTTTCATAGATGTATTTTGGGTTCTTGGAACGTTATCCACTCTACTGTCAGCATAACAAGCTGATGAGTGTTTTGCTGACAGAGAAAAGAACCCACAAGGGGTTTTTCCGGGGTTTTAATTTTTTGACTCTAAAATTCAGTACTAGCGTGGGGTAATTTTTATAAATTCCCTAGTTATTGTTGATGGTAAAAGTCGCTTTTCCCATCTCAAATGAGGGAATAATTAACCACATGAGTTTTAACACTGTGCTCAGTTTTGATTTCATTATATAAAGTTTGAGATTCGGCAAAAGAAAAACAAAATAAATAGTATGATCTATGATGCTGGGTCACATCCTCTAGTAGTATATATTGGATCTATATTAATGTGATCTTAAAATTGACAGTTTAGTGGCAGTGAAAAAAAACGAAATGATGCCGAATCAAGAACACCTTCATTCATACATAAAATGGTAAACATATAAATCCATCGCGTCCTTCAAAATTACCACATTGTTTTCATGAAAGTTTTACCAGAACATTTCTCTAATAACTGATATGAATTGATTCAATTAAGTAAACATGATCAAGACCTATAAGTAAACAACTCACTTAGACATGAAATTTATCTTGCAATTTTCCCTGAAATTACTATCAAAAATTCAAGCTAAGGATGACAGGAAAGTTCACATATTATTTCTGATAATTATTTATCAGACTTGGAGACTCTGCTTATGTAATTGTGTAAAGCATAGTTCCCCCGCCTAATATTAGGATAAATCATCTGAATACTCAAGAGATCTGAATGAATCAAAGGATTGATACATATCTTTCCACCTAATTTAGGATCAAAACTTTTAGTCTATATATAAAATAAATATAACAGTGTTGGACAGGGTTCATCCATTAGCTGTGATGAGGCAAATGCAATGAACTTCCGGACCATCTTCCACTATTGAATAAACAATCTGGAATTCATACAATATTTGCAGTGGCCTGACTGAAGAACCTTGACCATCTCCACCACCAACGGCTGCTTCGTCACATCAACCATATTTTCATGGTATGATATACAAAAGCTTAACCATATGAGATGACATATTTCTGAGTCTCCAACATGAAGGGACAATTCAAGATTGTAAGATGAGGGGAGCAATCTGGCTCTACAATATCATTACCCAATAGGAATTTCACCGGTCACTTGTTACGTGATTTCCTATATCCCACCAACAGTTCCAAGGTACTGGAAGCCGAAGCAAAAGTTTACAGCACCAAAATGAAAATCCACAAATAGCCGGTTGTCTTTGTAGAGGAACAATTGAGAATGAATTGCAACAATGAACCAAGATGCCAGAGAGGAATATCAATACTGCAAGAAAAAAAAAATAGTGCATCAGATCTGAAACCAGGGAGCCATGTCAAATATCAGGAAAAACAAAAGCATCTTCAAACTTTCAACTTATCTAACCAAAGAATACGACAACAAATAAAGCCCAACAACATCACTATGCATAGGATTCAATTTTTATTTCATATTACAATTGTTTACCCTAAAATTTGGATAACAATTAAACTTATATTGTGATTTTAAGGATATGTGATTTCACTCAACACTGATTGATAAAATATGAAAATAAATAACAGAATTGAATTATAAATAAATCAAACCGGTGTTCAAATAAAGCTCCAGCCCTCAAGTCAAGACACTCTCGAACTGATAAGTACAAGGAACAGTAGAAAATGGAACTAACTTATGAACAATAATGTAAATGAGAAAGAAAGAGTTGTTTTGCTATAATTTCTGTGAATGATCCTGTTTACAAATGATTACAACTCCTCCTTATATAGTAGAAGAATTCTACTTATGGTATAACTCTAATTACAGAAGGAAATCATACAATTAGCTAATTAACCGCTTCTGATTTGATCCATTCCGAGATTTGCGCCATGATACTCGACCAATCACGGATATCTCGCTCTTCCGTTACTGAACTATCCCCAACATTACTCGAATCTGTTTCCCTAGGCTTCGATTAATACCAACCTCGATCTCGAAAGAGACTTCGATATTCGAACTCAATGCCTCAGCTCCATGATTTGGCCGAAGCTGACCTTCGATGCAACGTACCAATCTCGATCAAATAGTAAAATCGGGTAGCCCCGATTTCAACCGTATACAACCACCCTAGATTCTATTGTCGGCAGCACTACTTGAACCCCAGACAAAGACAAAGACAAAACAAGATATCACAAATTTGTGTCACGCTGTATTAAAGAGGTGATCGATATCATCCCCTTAGGTTTTAACACATGGAGCACCAGACAGTATACAAAATATCTTCTTGAAATGCTTGATGCTCTCTTATTACCGAACTAGAGTAATACACCTGGAATAGTTTCACCATTACAACCCTACTGGAATTAGTAATTAATATAGCTTTTCTTTTATCTTTTCATGTTTCTTGTTATTGGATATTGCAAATAAGTCCAATAGGTGAAGAAGAATCCCAAATATGCAATATCGAGTTACCTAAGAAACGAAAACGAGATCTGTCTGTTCACCTACTACACCATCGAGGGCCAAAACATAAAATGAAATACTAGGGGTGGATCACTCACAAGAAGCAAGTTAGCAAGAGGTATGAAGTATTCTGCATCCACAAATTGAGCTGCCAGGAAAAAAAGAGACAGCATAGCCAACGGTAACTCTTTTCCCTTTTAAGAAAATCATTTACCAGCTTTTCTTTATGAAACTTTTCCAGAGAGCTCGATCATGGTAACCATTCTGTTAAGTAATGCAAAATGCTGATAATGTTGCATAGGAAGTTATTTCTCAAAGCTCTTCCTTTTTTCTTGGAACACCGTCATGGTGCATTCTTGATATATAGAGTAAAGGTATAAGAAATAGTAGAGTTATTAACACTGAGAAGCTTAAACAACACAATATGCAACCTTAAACTCACTCTCCATATTAAACTCGAAGCCTGCTCTCCCTGTTCTATGTTTTCTTTTTTTCTTTTTTTTTTCTTTTTTGAATGACAATGGAGTTAGGTCAAGCACAACTTGACTATTCCACCAGGTACTTGCATCCTTCCAGTACTATAAGTACCACTTAACTCTACCCCCAAGGTTGGAAGAAATCACTTAACAATTTTGCCTCTACTGAGATTTGAACATCGGTCTCCCACATGGTCTTCACTCCAACTTCATCTACTACTAGGTCACACCCTCCAAAGACAAATCTTTCTGAATCTTTGCGAGGAAGAGAAGAAAAATAAAAGGAATTAGAGGTCCTATGACAAGAAAGGCACTAGTATTCCAGAATTAAACTTGACCCAAAAATCAAGTAGCTTTAGAAAAACAAGTAGTTCTCCTGGTCATAATTTTGTCAAATCTACCACACGCAAAATGAAATTGAAGCAAGCAACAAATACAAGTTCATCACCCCCATTTAGAAGTTCTTAAAACTACAATAGAGACCAAAGGTTTAACATAAACTAAGTGATATCAATCTAGGTCAAAGCACCACGATTAAGTCTCTAATACGAAATCTACCGTATCTATGCAATTTTTTTCAATAAGGTCCTTATCAGTGCAAGTTAAAATGTTAGAAACCAGCTTTAAAGCACATCAAAGAGGTGCTGGTGTCAACTTCAACAGAGAGAGGTCCCATGTGGCTAGATGACAAAAACAACCACTGGTCTCCATTAACAAGTGTGAAATGAAGAAGTTAAATACATCAGGAACTGAAGCCCTGAAGTAGAAATGCACTTCTGTCCAAAGGTTGAATTACGTTGAATGAAGCTTGTCCTTTCCATCTTTTGCTTAATGTGCAACTGTTTAAGAACGCTAAGATGCACGGAAACTAAGAGAAGGCTATATAAAGAAGGCAAGTCCTATCAAGTTCCAACCTCCGTGTACAACGAGCAAGGTGTCATACTAAGCATTCTCTTCTACTGGTTTTCCTGTAAATAATATCAATCTAGCTATGCATATTTCCATGTTTGCCTACATCTTTATGTGTTGCCAATTAACCACCTTTATCCACAATTTTCAAACCACGTTTCATTATCTTGATACTTATGATTAAATAAGTTACTACAACTTAAACTTTTGGAGACAATATGAAGACTTTTACAGCATATTTCTTCTGTCTTGCGCTGCTGCTTAAAACATTCAGCAGTACTTACACCCCAGCCACCAACCATCCATGGTCATGAGAGGGACAGGATCTTGCGAGACAAACTTAATTTTAACCTCACATGCAACTTATAAGAGCATCTAATTAACAATAGAAATAAAAACTACAAGAGTGGTGTGCGGATGGGATAATGAAGGTATGTAACATATTCCAAGCTTGATGGTAAGTCAAACAGACATGTACCTTCCAAGAGAAAAAAGATCAAAGCATTTAAGCTTGTTAGATGCAGAACTGCATTTTTATAAAGCTGATCGCTTTGACACTTCACTTTCCACGACGAGATATTTTGTGTTCTACCTTTGTCTGCTATTGCTAGTACAGAACATTGCATCTTAATAAGCATTTTTGGAAGTTTACACTTCTGATAAAAAGAAAGTGAAAATGAGCAAAATAGAGGAACAAATCAGTATGACAACTATCCCACGTTCAAAATAACAAAGATATGTATAGTATTATGCGAGAACAAACTAAATTGATTAATGACCATTATTAGAGCCATGAGAATAGATTGAAGCTATAAACACTAGTTGATTAAACTACAAGTTGATATTTGCGCAATATAACGAAGTAAATCTGCACAAACTTAGCTGATATTCAAGGATGCATAGCCTTAGAACACAATTTGAGAACCAACTTGAGTGAAGCTCATAATTCAGAAGTGCAATCACAACCAATTTCATATTAGTCTTCTCTTAAAGAAAAAAAGCAGCACAAGTACAAAGCATATTGTATAAAACCAAATAGCATTAGCCATTTTACCAAATTAGTTACCTTATTCTCTCCATTCAATCCAATCTGAGATCATACTATCCAACAAAGCAACCACTTCCCCGTTTCCCTTATCCCCATTCTCAGCGCACTTCAAAGCTTCATTCAGTTCTTGTGCCTCTCTAATCCTAGCCTCCCTCAACAAACTTCTATACACATTCATTCTCACCTCATCCCCAACCTTCAAATTCCCAACTACCATCATCCTCAAAACCTTCAACCCCTCCACAACCATACCATTCTTGCAAAACCCATTTACAAAAAGAGCACACAGTCCATAATCCACCACACAAGGAAAATCAGGCCGTGACACCCAATGAAAAATCTTTAAAGCTTTCTTAGCCTGCCTGTCTCTAAAATACAAAGAAACCAACTTTTTACAAATGGGTATTAAAAAAGATTGAGTCTTTGGGGTATACTTGAGGCGGTTGAGGAAGTACATGGGTTGTATAAGGTCAGGTTCAAGAGAGAGTCTGTGAATGAAAATGGAAAGGGAGAGTGATTCAAAAGATGGGTTTGTGAGAAAAGCTGTGGTGATGAGATTAGCAGCTTCTTTGAGGTGGTTTGAAGAGCATAAACGTGGGATTAAAAGATTGATTTGTGTAAGCTCTTCTTGGGTCAGAGAAGTGGTTGTATTTGAGCTTGTTGTGGTGGCGGGTTCTGTTTGGGAAGATGACGTGAAAGGCAAAGAATTAGGAATGAAACGTGAGGAGAGAAGGGATTGTGAAGAAAGGAAACGCAGTTTTAGAAATGATCTCATGGCTGTAGTGCTTGAGGGAACTATACTGAATCACTGATACTGAACAGCCATTAAATGGTGATGGCCAAAGTCCCGAGAAAATGCAAAAGGGTGTAGCCTGTGGGTTTAAAATAATCCTTAAATATGGAGTCCAAAATCAAAGTGCAGTTCTTTTGCCTTTCCTAAAGGCGCTATACAGGAGCTAATTAGACGTTCATTAATAGCGCAGTTCATTAAGACGTTATATATAAACGCTTTAATAAATCGCACTATACATGAATAAATAGTTCCCCTTCCCTTCCCTCACGTTCAAAACAGATCGCCTCCCCTACCCTCACCCCCCTACTCCACCCAATTTAAAAAATTGTTCCAATATTCTCCCCTCCCCCGCATCTCCTTAACGAGATAAAAAACTCGAGTGGACCCTCACTCGTCCCATAAAAAGTAAAGAGTATTGATCCCACATCCTAGCTAAGTCTTTTCATGTTGTGGGTTGCTTATTTCAGACTCAAATCTTCAATTCTTCAACTTTCCGAAAAATATAAATCGAGGTATTCTGATTTAGTTTATGTCGAAACTCGTATAAATAATGCATATTAGTTATTTTGAATGTGTTCCATGTTGTTTTGTGTGTTTTTTTGCGAATAAACCGGTATGTTATTTTTATCCGGACTAAGATATTAGTGTGCTAAAAAAATATGTAAAAATTGAGAAATCATTATTGTTTGTTAATAAATTACTTTTACTGTTTTATATGTATTTTTGTGAATGTTTTGTAAATTAAATGTATTTGTTGTTTTTATCTAGTTTAGATTATTTATTTGCTTAAAGACTAGTAATATAGTGCCCTTTTAGCGTAATAAAATGTAGAGCCTTTTAGCGTAGTATCCCTATAGTTTAAGTATCTCTTATACACAAAAATACATCAAAATAACTAATAGACCAAACACAAACTATATCCAATTAAATCTTGTATAATTATAAAAAGTAATTATTTAATTTACAAACAAACATATAAAATTATAAAACTAACATGTAAAATAATAAAACTACCACATACAAGAATTAAAGATAGCTTAGTGCTACTGGGCCTCAAATATCGAGCCCGAATGTGAATACTTAATAATTAAATATTGTATAATTATAAAATTTAATTATTTAATTTACAAACAAGCATATAAAATTATAAAACTAACATGTAAAATAATAAAACTAACACATACAAGAATTCAGGATAGTTTGGTACTATTGGGCCTCAAATATCGAGCCTGGAACCCATATGTGAATACTCTGTCCAATTAAATATTGTATAATTATAAAAACTAACTATTTAATTTACAAACAAACATATAAAATTATAAAACTAACATGTAAAATAATAAAACTAATACATACAAGAATTCAGGAAAGCTTGGTGCTACTGGGCCTCAAATATCGAGTCTGGAACTCATATGTGAATACTTAATAATTAAATATTGTATAACTATAAAAATTAATTATTTAATTTACAAACAAACATGTAATTAATGTTGTTTAATTTACAGTAGACGATATGGACGTGCCGCCTATGCATCCCAGACCTTTTTGCGATGAGCTGCTGTCGTTACAGGGCGGTCATAGGTCCGCCAACATATGGGAGGGAGAGTTACTGGCCCAGACTCTCCGCGCCAAGAGAGTGGACGACATGTGGGATTTTCTGAAGGGCAAAGTGCTCCATCCCCGTGTAGTAAGACGCCTGCAGGATACGGGCTTCTACAAAATTTTAGAGATCGGGCAGCTGCAGCGCGATTGGTCTTTGGTCACGGCCATGATAGAGCGGTGGCGACCGGAGACGCAAACATTCCACTTGCCCATTGGCGAGGCCACCATCACACTGCAGGACGTGAAGGTTTTATATGGGCTGCCGGTTGATGGACACCCCGTCGCTCTACCGCAGGCCATGAGAGAGATGACGCGTGGGCAGTATTTGGACATGCTGCAGCAGCTCATTGGTTTCAGGCCACAGGATGAGACAACACAGGCTGGGGCCAGTCGTCTGCAGTTGACGACTATTCAACAGCATTTGGAGATATTGCACCTTGACATCACTGGAGATACACTGGATCTGCATATTCACTGGTACACGAGGTTGCTGCTACTCCTTATGTTTGGAGGGGTCTTGTTCCCAAACACTTCGGGGAACCTACTCAGCTTGAGATTTCTTCATCATCTTGAGCGGCTAGATGATTACCCCAGTACATCTGGGGTGTTGTTGTTCTCGCCTACTTGTACAGGAAGATGTGTCGGGAGAGCATGGGCACCCAGCATGACGTATGTGGATTTTTGTCGCTGCTATAGGTGACAACATATTCAAATACTCTATTCATTATAACATACCTAGTAAAAACATATCTTAAATTTTACGTCAACTTTGTATGTTAGGTTTGGGCCTGGGAGGGGTTCCTGCAGTTGCATCCACCTCTACCACCATTACCTCCGGATGTACCACCTCTGTTTCTCCCTCTATCTAGGAGGTGGGTTCTCCGGCAGGGATATATGCAAGATTACGAGGCTCGGCATAATCTCCCCCTTTGTAGGAATTTGTTGGATTTGCTGGAGGGCACACAGGTAAATGTATACCTAAGTTTACTTGGCATAACTTCACATGTGTTGCATATACTCACTTTTTCTGTTGTTACTTAATAGTTCATCTGGACGCCATACATCGACGAGTTGATAGTTGGACTGCCCGATTATTTCTCGGTCGGCCGACTTATTTGGAGCTCTTCCGTCCCACTGATGTGCCTTGATATTGTAGAGAACCATGCCATGGAGCGGGTACTTCGCCAGTTTGGCCGTCCTCAGGTTGTACCGACACCGCCCACATGGAAGCTCTCACATTACCAGCGGGATGACCGTTCCAGGGTGAACGATGCATATGTGGCATGGCTAGAGGCGCAGGTCGATACTTGGGACCGACGACTTGACCTGATTCCGCCCCCTTCACTGTGTTGGACAGATACTTTACATGATTATATACGCTGGTACTGCGGCGTTACCCGACTTTTCTTCGAGAATCCCATTCATTGAGATGGCGGTCGGTACGTTCCATACGCCGGGCAACACGAGCACTGGTATGTTATTTGGATATTCTTACTTATATAATTGTAACCTAGCGTTCCGTAATTTATATTTTACACGTTGTGCAGGCTATTGGCCTAGATCTATTCTACCAGTTGGGACTACAGATGCAGCAGCATGCCGGCGAGGGAGCGACCATTTTGCACGATTATGGCCAGCAGGTTACAAAGTTGGCTTCCCGGACACTGCGGCGAGCCCGAGAGGATCAGTGCTTAGGACACGACCCTGCTTATGTGGTGCCCGAGCAGTACCAACGAGGCAGAGGTGTCCCACAAGGTAGGGGTGTCCCACGAGGCAGGGCTGGCACACGAGGTCGTGGGGGGCGGCGAGGAGGTGGTCCCCAGAAAGGGGGCATTGAGGCACTTGTTGACGATGTTGGCGGTGATCTTCCGGGTGACCTCCATGAGCTAGACGAGCATCACAGCAGCATGCCGTCATACAACCTTCAGTTGCAGCTCACTCCAGGGACTTCGCAGGTGACCCCGTCAGATCCATTGTTGATCACGGGCACGAGCATTACCGGAGAGGATTGGGATGCGTACTTTCCAGTCGCATCGACCGCTGCTGAGGATCGGACAACCCGAGATGTGGATAGTGGGCGCCGTCTGAGTTATGGCTCATCATCGATGGGTGTTGGGGATTTTTCACAGGTGCATGTATGTTTGTATTACTATTAAATTTAAATTTGTTTTTTTTTTCTCATTGATTCGCCATAAATAACTTTATAATTTTCTTATGAAGGCCAGCGGTTGCATTGAAGCATACAGGTTGTGGGACACATTGATTTTTTTTTGTATTTGATGTAAATATTATTTTATTTAAATAATAGCAACAATTTTCATTGTTTACATTACATGCGCATTATGATTTATTTTCCCGGTTCTTCATTATTTTAATACTACAAAACAAACACAGACATAGCAACTTAACATAATTTAAATTCAGTACAATTAATAAAAATACGTGAAATAGAAAGCATAAAGATAAAATATTACACTCAACACATACATGTGTTTGTTTAGTCACTATCTCTCATTATTCTTTGCTTCAACCACTCAAATTTCTCCAACAGCCTACTTTTTGCTTCTTCCACCTCTTTTAGTTTCTCCTTCAATGCCGCAATCTCTCGTTTCATTTCAATCTCATCATGTTCGTATCTTTTGTTCATATCATGATAATACTGCAAAGATCGTTTGTAGCATTCCTGCTTACAGGGTTCATCAAGCCATACCTCAAAATTGCAATCATTTTCGTTGTTGCCTCTAAACCTGTTTACACACATCCAGTATTTGCGCCCAACATGACCATCCTCCCAACAGTCCTTCACCATGCAACGTTTGCCACAATAGCATATGGTACATAAATGCATTCAGACTTTTGCTAAAGCGAAAAAAAACCTTACTTTTATGGAAAGTTTTGCTATTTGTTATGGTTAAGCGCAAAAAATAACTAGAATGCGCTAGTTATTTATAGGCAAGGAAACACAATTAACGTAGTATTTAACCGCACTATGCTCACACATAAGATAGTATTTAATCACGATATGCTTCGCATGTTAAAGATTCTTTCGGATACAATACAACTTTTTCGCAGGCGAGCATCTTTTCATGTCGACAAGACAACACACATAATGTAGTATTTAACCGCGCTATATATATTCACATATATATCAAACATCTTCCTCCTCTGACAGTGTAGTTTTTGTAATAATTTTAGAGTGAAATTCGAAAGTCAACGTAATAAGTTTGGTTTTTTAATCCAATAATATTTTTGATTATATGAACGGGAGGGAGAAATTCATTAATTTACTCAACTGAAAATGTTAAATATCAATAAGATTTAATATCAATGGAAACATAATTTTATTTGATACATTTTGCAACATAAACAAGTACATACACTTATTAACACCACATTATGAAAACAAAACTCTACGTGTATCCTTCATAGTTGGGCACATTAGAAGAACTTCTACCAGAAGCTAGATTACCACCGCCGTCCAAACCATCTGAAGGACATTTTCGACGGTCGTGTCCTGTTTGCGAGCATATACCACATTTGCGCACATAAACAGTATCACGAACATCCATTTGGTTCCGTATACGCATTCTTTTTTGCACATGTCGATGTTGCAAAAACTCCTTGTTACACACCATTTTAAATGGTTCCGGCGGCCAATAATGCTCAGCACCCAGTGGCTGCAACTACCCACTATAGGTGTTTAAGTATGCATCAACACTATATTATTTACAAACGTAGTTGGTTGGCCATAAACCTGTATGTTGAAAGCACCTGATGGCATGTGAGCACGACATGTGGTAGATGGACCATTTCCCACTAGAGCATAACCTTCTAGATTCATTTGTGGTGGGTACATTATTCCCCTGGTTTTGATGGATAGTGGTGCAAACTTCAAGAACATTTCTGTCGTGATTGTATTGGTAAAAAAGAGCTTCACACGTGTAATAAATCTTGATGACTCAGCAGTCTACGTGGAGCAATTAAGACACGACAACTAGACGGGATTCTATGAAGAGGTATGAGGCAAAGAGGCTCGAAAAATCACACCCACAGGTTAATTAGCTACGGAAGTCTCAACCTAATTGAGAAGATGAAGAGACACGGTCAAAATGTATCTGGGCGGAACAAAGGGCGGATTCAGAGATCTTCAATTAGTGATCCACACGTTACACAACATTCACACAACAGTTACGGTTACTCATTGTAACGTTACATTAGTGTCATAATTAGTCATTAATTCTCAATCACTGAAAAAGGCAAACGTTATATTAGGAAATTCCTTATATAAGGGAGTAAAATATAACTTGTAGAGGGACATTCGAACTACCATTGCAATATACTTACTTTTTGCATCTTACTGTTTTCCATTTACAAGTTTGCCTACAATTATAATCTTATTCTTTGGTTATCAGAAACCCGTGTTCTTCTTAAAATAGCTTTGGGCAAAGAATCCAATTCTTTGGTTAAACAAATTGGCTCCGTTGTAGGGAATCTGATAATCTTTGTTTGCTTTTCAAGTGATATCCTCTAAACTATGTTGAACTCCAACGACAACAACCAGCAAAGGAATGGAACCCCAGTTCCATCGCCTTCAGGAACCCCACGTGGTTCAAAGGAACAATCCCCAGAAAGATCCAATAACAACAATGATAATAATGATCAAACGGTGGAACAAGATCGGGTAAAGCAAATGATTGTAGAGTATGTGAGCCAAGCTTTGCAAGAATTTGCGAGGGGATTACCGGCAGCGTTACCTGCACCACCGACACCACCCCCCAATAATACCATCACCATGGAAAATCCTCAATCTGGGTTGGCAAACTCAGGAAGGGGAGATACTCCTAATGAATCTCTCGAAGCGAGACCAGGTATATCTAATAACTTTGAATTACAGACTTTATTACTAACTTTGCAGAAACAGGTGAAGTAACAAAACGATCGAATCGAACAAATTCCTGGAGTACCACCTGTTATCATAGGCATTGACGTTGATAGATATTCTCAACAACCTTGGAAACCAAGCGCAGCACCCGTAACCATTCCAAAGAAGTTTAAAATGACTGACGTACCTAAATATAACTAGACAACTGACCCACGCGACCATGTAACTGCTTTTACCACCGGAGTGAAGGGCATCGATTTAACAAAACAAGAAATTGAGTCTGTCCTAGTAAAAAATTTGGAGAAACACTTACCAAAGGGGCGCTAACCTGGTATTCTTTTCTCCCTGAAAACTCTATTGATTCTTTTGTTGCGCTTGCAGATTCTTTCATAAAGGCACACTCTGGTGCGCAAAAAGTCGAGAAAAAGATGGAGGACAACTTTAAAATAAAACAAGGAGACACGGAACTACTTCGTGAATTTGTAGACAGGTTTCAACGAGAAATAATGCAACTACCAAGGGTGCCTGATAATTGGGCAGCCATGGCATTCGCAAGTAATTTAAATGATAAAAGCTCAGAAGCCACGAGAAGACTCAAGGAAATCTTGAGAGAGTTCCCAGCTACAACGTGGAACGATGTTTATAACAAGTATAGTACTAAACTTCGAATAGAAGAAGATACCATTGCTCATCCGAAAGAGGAAGATTATACTAGATCCAAACATTCAGAATCATACAGGAGATCAGGTAAAAACATGTACGATCCTTACTTGGGACCATCGGGACGTGAAACTCATCCCAGGTTCGAAAACACCAGGTCAGATTATGGACCACCAAGCAGAGATGTGGGCTCGTCCTCATCTAGATCCAGAAGGGATCAAGATCAACGACCTATAGGTAATGCGCGAATTGGGGATTATACCTTTAATGTAAGTACCTACGAACTAATTTCAGTGTTAAGAAATTTGGGTGATAAGGTTCGATGGCCCAAAGAGATGAGGTCGAATCCTAATAAGAGGAACCCAGATCTCTGGTGTGAATTCCATAATGATCATGGACACAGGACTGCAGATTGCAGATTTTTGCAAGGTGAGGTAGAACAATTATTGAAACATGGCTATTTGACAGAATTGTTCAGTGAAAAAGGTAAACATGCATACATGAAGAACATGCAGGAGCCCCCAAAACCTCCATCTCCAAAACGAACCGTCAACGTGATACACGGAGATGAGGAAGTAAACGGAGACGACCACGAAGTTCACAATTACACACGAAAAATGGGTTCATGAAAATCTGGAAGCAGACAATATAACCTTCGATGATGCAGATATCGGCGGATTAATGCTCCCTCACAATGATGCTCTGGTAATATCTTTACTTATTCATGACACTAGCATAAAAAGAGTGTTGATTGATCCAGGTGGTTCAGTTAATATCATTTTGCTAAGAGTCGTGGAATAAATGCTATTGGGGAATCAAGTAATCCCAAGGGCACAAGCCATATCAGGGTTTGATCACTCTACGGTTATAAAAAAAGGAGAAATTGAACTTAGCACTTATGCTGAGGGAGTGATAAAAAATACCAGGTTCCAAGTCATCGATACTGACATGGCTTATAATGTAATCATGGGAAGGCCATGGATCCACGACATGAAAGCAATACCATCCACCTTGCATCAGGTAATTAAATTCCCATCTGAATGGGGGATTCAGCAAATTAGAGGCGATCAACAAACCGCGAGAAATATAAATTTTGTGGTATACTATAACAAAAAAGTAGAGGTGGAAGAATCAAAAGATAAGGTAATCTCCCAAGCAGGTAATACCGCCCAAACAGGCATGGAAGAAATTACTACCCAAATAGGTACGGAAGGTATTATTGTTGAAACAGGTACGAAAGAAAATACTCACGAGAAGGTGAATCAAGTTACCACAGAAGGTGCATTGGACCACACGGATGTAGATTCCAGACTGGACGTTATACATGAACCGGAGAAAGACGAGCACATCAAAACAACTACGGAAGAGCTCGAAGTTGTTCCATTGTCTGAACAAAATCCTGAACAAAAAGTGTATATAGGCACGAGGCTGAGCCTTGGTCGAAGAGAAGAAAAGAAAGCAAGGACCATTCAAGAACCAAGTGATTGACGAAGAGGTACAAAAACTCTTGAAGATTGGTTCGATACGAGAGGTAACGTACCCTAGCTGGCTAGCTAACACTGNTTTTTATTACAAACATGGGGACTTATTGTTATAAAGTCATGCCTTTTGGCTTGAAAAGCGCTGGAGCCACATATCAAAGGCTAGTGACTAAGATGTTCCAGGAACATCAAGGAAAAATAATGGAAGTTTACATTGATGACATGCTGGTAAAATCAACACGGGCGGAAGACCATTTCCAGCACCTCTCTATTACCTTTGATATTTTACGTAGGTATAATATGAAGCTTAATCCAGAAAAATGCGCTTTTGGTATGAAATCAGGTAATTCTTGGGTTTCCTTGTATCAAACAGGGGAATAGAGGTAAATCCTGATCAAATTAAGGCTATAGAATAAATACCTGATGTACTTATAAACAAAAAAGAAGTTCAAAGGCTAACGGGAAAAATTGTAGCTTTAGGAAGATTTATTTCCAAATCTTTCGAGAAAAGTTTTAAATTCTTTGCAGTTTTCAAAAAGCAAAATCGGTTCGAATGGACTGAAGAATGTCAACAGGCTCTCAAAGACCTAAAGGCTTATCTATCAAAACCTATGTTGCTGTCAAAGCCAAAGGAGGGGGAGAGGCTATACGTCTACCTTGCCGTCTCGTAAATTGCTGTAAGTGCAGTATTAGTAAGGGAGAATAAAGGTAAACAATCTCCTATTTATTATGTAAGCAAGACATTACTAGATGCTGAAACTAGATATCCACATCTAGAAAAGTTAGCCTTAGCTCTAATCATGGCATCTAGAAAATTAAGGCCATACTTTCAATGTCATCCAATCACAGTTGTGACCTCGTATCCATTAAGAAACATACTGCATAAACAAGAGCTATCAGGAAGATTAGCTAAGTGGGCCATAGAATTAAGTGAGCATGAAATAATATATCAACCTAGGACTGCAATCAAGTCTCAAATCTTAGCTGCTTTTGTCGCTGACTTTAGTAATAGCATTGTCCCTGAAGTGGAAAAAGAGTTACAACTCTTTAACGATGCTAATCCGGGTATGTGGACCCTATTTACTGATGGTTCTTCCAATATAAAAGGTGCCGACTTAGGCATAGTCTTAATATCACCCACGGGTGAAAAGACACGACAGGCTATCAAATGTTATCCTATAACTAACAATGAAGTAGAGCATGAAGCTGTTATTGCAGGATTAGAACTCGCACGAGAGCTTTCAATCGAGAAAATCGTAATCAAAAGCGATTCCCAACTGGTAGTAAATCAGATGCAGGGGACTTACATCGCTCTATATTTGGGAAAGGCACGAGATCTCGTGAGACAATTCAAAACATGAAAGGTAGTACAAATACCTAGAGAGGAAAATGCTGAAGCAGATGCATTAGCTAACCTCGCAGCAGTCACGGAAGTAACAAACAAAGACAATGCAATTATCGTTCATCTATTCCATTCAACGATCGACCAGGATAGAAATGAGGTAACTTTCAACAATTTAACCTGGGATTGGAGAAACGAAATCCTAAATTTTTTGCAGAATGGCACTGTATTTGAAGACAAGAAAACAACTCAAGCACTTCGCCGCAAAGCTGCACGGTACTGCCTCATTCGCAACTCATTATATCTCAAGATGTTCGAAGGGGCCCTAGCAAAATGCCTCAGACCTAACCAATCGGAGTTTGTGATTAAAGAAGTCCACGAAGGACACTGTGGAAATCAACCAAGGACGATATCCTTAGTAAAAACCCTAATCAGAGCTGGATACTATTGGCCTAAGATGGAAGAAGAGGCCGAGAACTTCGTATCCAAATGCGACAGGTGCCAAAGGTTTGCCAAAGGACTGGTAAAAAAGAGCTTCACACGTGTAATAAATCTTGATGACTCAGCAATCTACGTGGAACAATGAAGACACGACAGCTAGACGGGACTCTATGAAGAGGTATGAGGCAAAGAGGCACGACATATCACGCCCACGGGTTAATTAGCTACGGAAGTCTCAACCTAATTGAGAAGATGAAGAGACACGGTCAAAATGTATCTGGCGGAACAAATAGCGGATTCAGAGATCTTCAATTAATGATCCACACGTTACAAAACATTCACGCAACAGTTACAGTTACTCATTGTAACGTTACATTAATGTCATAATTAGTCATTAATGCTCAATCACTGAAAAAGGCAGACGTTATATTAGGAAATTCCCTAAGAAAGGGAGTAAAATATAACCTGTAGAGGGACATCCGAACTACCTTTGCAATATACTTACTTTTTGCATCTTACTGCTTTCCATTTACAAGTTTGCCTACAATTATAATCTTATTCTTTTGTTATCAGAAACCCGTGTTCTTCTTAAAATAGCTTTGGGCAAAGAATCCAATTCTTTGGTTAAACAGTGATCATACTGTAAAAATGAATGCCAATGTGCTCGCCGCATGTATTTCTCAAATCTTTCCATTGGCAGTGGCATATATTCAACACCCCTTTCCATCAATGATGTTGAAGTTGCAACCCTTTCAACAAACTTCTCTGCCACCTACTTGAATGACATCTGCACCATGGCAATGACAGGCAATCCTCGTGTCTACTTCAATAATCCGTTGAAAGACTCTGACGCATTTGTAGAAAAAATTCCCCATCTTCTACCACCATCCGCATGCAAAGTCCACTTTTCAGGCTTATGTCGCAGTAACCAGCGATAGGGTGCCTTGTCTTCATGCCTGATAGATTCCATGTGCCTCCTGAATTTATGCTCTTGGTGATCTGTTGCAGTCATCCACATTAAATCATGCAGATCCTTGTTGGGATGTGTCTTCTGTAAATTGGCCTCCAGGTGCCTCACAAAGTAATGGTTGTAGGCATATGGTTCTTGCCATGCAGGAAAATTCTCTACATAACTTAAAATACCACGTTGCTGATAAGATATTAGACAAATACCTGAACGTTCTTGACAACATGCTATTTCAAATGGTTCAAAAACAGCGTCCACGTCTCTTGGCTTTCATTGGCACAAATAGCAAAAGCTAGAGGAAATATTTGTCTATTAGCATCTATTGCAACGGTGATCAACAACTTAATATCATGCTTTCCATAGACATGAGTGTCACGCCCCGAACCTGGGGGAGAGACCGGAACCCGGTGCCTCATCTATCCTTGTGTACCAACTTGCGACTAAGGAACTTTGAACATGTGATGTCATACTTTGGCCATGGGCCACATTTCAAGACAACTGCGAGTTCTGACTAAATATCAATGTAAAGCTGGGCCGACAAGGCCGTCATAACTACTACAACTGGCAAACCAACAAAGTATACATAAAAGGCCTACTAGCCCAACACACTGCACTAACTAACATAATATGTCTACAAGATTCTACTTGTGGATATAATGTGATCGAAATATCTCCCTGACCTACTCATAACATATATACATATATACACAAGATGTACATAAGGCTCTAGACCCGGCAACTCCGAAAGGCATGGAGCTTACCGATCAAGGCTGAACTCGGGCAACACTTAATGAGGAGGTCTACCCGTCTGGCTGTCTGAACCTACACGCATGAAATGCAGTGCCCCCAGAAAAGGGACGTCAGTACGAAATAATGTATCGAGTATGTAAGGCAATATATTGAAAGCTGAAACTGAACTGATAATATAATAAGTGAAAGCAACTGGAAGTCAAAGATAATCTAAAGATATGCTTACCTGCTGATACTGACTCAACTCTCTCAATATAGTACGTAAAATAGTTGTCTGGTCCTATAAGGCTCGGTATATATATAACTGCTCTGTCATAGTAGGCTCGCCCATAGGCGCTCGTGTATTGGTAAAAAATAGACATTACACGTGTAATATCTTGGACGACAAAGCAGTATACGTGGAACAATGGAAGGGCGACAGCTGGATGAAAACTTGGAAAGAGGTACAGGGAAAAGAGGTACGGAGTAAACACCCACGAGATAATTAGCAGTGGAAGCTCCAGTCTAATTGAGAAGTTGAAGAGACACGGTCAGAATGAACCAGGACAGAATAAAAGGCAGATTCATAGATCTTCAATCAATGAGCTAAACATTACAGAATCTTCATGCAACATTTACGATTACCTATTGTAACGTTACATTAATGATATAAATATTCATTAATGCTCAATCATTAAGAAGAGTAGACGTTATATTAAAAAATTCCCTATAAAAGGGAGTAAAATCTCACTTGTATGGACACGTTCGAACCGCTACTGAAATATACTTACTTTATGTGATCTTATTGCTTTCTTATTTACAAGTTTAATTCTTATTATACGGTTATCAGAATCCCGAGTACTTCTTAAAATAGCTTTGACTAAGAATCTAATTATTTGGTTAAACAAATTGGTTCTGTTACCGGGAAATCTGATAATCTTTGTTTTTTCTCGTATAACATTTATTGAATCATGTCGAATACCAACAAACAATTGGAACCCAAATTCCATCGCCCCAGGGATCCCCACGAAGTTCAAGGGACAACTCCCCAAAAAGATCTACAACTCACAACAATGATCAAATTGGAAACGAGCAAACAAGAGAACAAGATCCTGTGAAGCAGATGGTTGGTGAATATGTGAGTGAAGCTCTTCAATATTTCATGAGGGGGCTACCAACTGTGACACCTACGCCTCCTCCAAACAACACCGCGATTGTAGAAATCCACAATCTGGACTAGCAAATTCAGGAAGTAGAGGCACTCTAAATGAATTACTTGAAGGAAGACCAGGTATGTCTAATAATTCAGATTTACAATCTTTAATACTAACCTTGCAGAAACAGGTGAAGGAACAAAACGATCGTATCGAGTAAATTCCTTGAGTACCACATGTCATCAAGGGTATTGATATTGATAAATACTCTTAAGGACCCTGGAAGCCAAGTGCATCACCTTTGCCGATTCCCAAGAAATTCAAAATGCATGACATACCAAAGTACGATGGGACAACTGATCCACGTGATCATGTTACTGCTTTCACCACAGGAGTAAAAGGCAACGGCCTAACTAAGCAAGAAATTGAATCCGTGTTGGTCAAAAAGTTTGGGGAGACACTCAACAAAGGAGAATTAACATGGTATTCTCTTTTGCCTGAAAATTCTGTTGATTCTTTTGTTGAGCTTGCAGATTTGTTAATAAAAGCACATTCCGGTACGCAAAAAGTGGAAAAGAGAATGGAGGACATATTCAAAATAAAATAGGGAGATACAGAGTTGCTTCGTGAATTCGTAGACAGGTTTCAACGTGAAAGGAGGCTTCTACCCAGAGTACCTGACGATTGGGCAGCTATGGCCTTTGCAAGTAATTTGAACGATAAAAGCTCTGAAGCCACGAGGAGACTCAAAGAAAGCTTGAGAGAGTTCCCAACTACGACATGGAACGATGTTTATAACATGTACAACACCAAATTACGAGTTGAGGAAGATATTATCGCCCAATCAAAAGCAGAAGACATGATGAGTTCTAGACGCTCCGAATCAGAAAGGAGAACTGAAAAAACAGGTACGATCCATACATGGGACCTTCGGGACGAGAGGCTCGTTCCAAATTTAAAAACCCACGGACTGATCACTGATGTGTGGCTAGAATTCGTGATTTTAAGCATTATATCCCTCGCATTTTATGAGCTTT
>ML384805.1:0-84147 GCA_005239525.1 Nicotiana knightiana
TACATATTGGTGTGTCATTCTGATTTATGTGTTTCACGCCAAGTCTTATAAGCTACAGGGGATATTTTTTTTTACTTGTTGAAGTTTCTGGTTTATTTAATTTAATACTAATTTAAAACCTAAGTTTATTAATAGTAATTTGGAGTCATGTTCCTTTACTCCAAGAATCATGATTTTAAGATTTCACTTGTGCTTATGTTTGACTGAATGTGCCGTTTGAAATATGAGACAGAGTATTCTATCTAAAAAAAAATCCGACTTCATATTTGGACATATAGTTAAACGCCATGCCAATATTTGTTATGCCAAATTTTATGTGTCGCAAGAGGTTGTATTGATATATTGTTAAGGGAACTTCCTCTCCTCATTTTTATAAAAAGAATACTCTCATTTTATTTCAATAAAAGTAACTCTTATATGAAATGTGGTCATTTAGAAATATGGATAAAGGAGGTTATTTCAACTTGTATTTAGATATCATGTTTCTAAGTTACTTCTTTGAAACCTCTTATACAGTAAATGTTTATGTTTTTTTTTAAAATTTCCCTAGAAATTATGGCTATAGTAATCTTGTATTGCAAATTGGTTACAAGAGTCACATGCTTGTTAAGACACTGTTCAAGATTCTTCGCATGCCTATAATCCGTGGATTTCATCTTATTTTATCAATTTTGGATTTTCATGATATTAGTATAAAATCTTCATTGTTGTGAACTTTATGGTTCATTTGAAACTTGTTTAATAATCTGCATCAAGACTTTCCTTTATGAGACAAATTGGTTCAAGTCTGATAAGATCTTTTTGCAAGCAGCAATGCTTTTTTGGATTTAGTACTTTGCACATTAGCTAGAATTATTTTTCTTATTTCACTATTTGATACTTATTTGGCTAGCTAAAATCTTTTTGTAGTCTGAATTTGATCTCCTATGTTTACTTTAGTCAAGAAGTTATCTTTGTTAGTTTCGTACATGCCTGCCTCTCATCTATTTCCTTCTCTATTTTTTACATGAACACCGGAGATGAAGAGTCTCACTTTGAGACTCAACGCCGCTGCCACCACCACATGGAACCTAAAGGTATTTTGCTAATTAAAAAATGTTTCATCTTGTATGAAATCTGACCTCTTTTAATAGCCGTCCTAGTGCACTGTGATTTCTTTTTAAGTTGCCCCCTTTTCAATCACTATAAAAGATTTAAGTAATTCATTAATTATATTATATTGGTCTCACATCTTTTAAGTTGTTAATTAACCTAAGTTTGGCCAGTTAACCGTAATTAACGGATCATATAGGGTGCCTTAATAACCTTCCCTATAGAATTAATTAGAACCCTTACTCATAGTCTTAAAGGTTAAGCAGGCCATATAAAACAGAGTTAACTTTAAGCACTACTTAGTTAAAATTTGTGTCCTAATTCACCGTTAAAATAATTAGGTGGCGACTCTCTTTAATTTATTAAACCTTCATAATTACCAATATGTTATACTCTAGTTTGACCCGTGTTAAAATGGGGTATAACAGTATAGCGACTCTGCTGGGGATACTAGGTTTTAAACCATAACAAACTTAGGTTAATAATAAATTTATTTGTGTGTTTGTAATTGTTTATGATTCTTATATGAGTTGCCTTATGTGATAAATTATTGTTTATATATACTTATTGCTTTGTATAAATTGTCATCCTGTTTCACTTCCTCCACTTTTGAAAAACTCACACTAAGCACACATCTAGCGGTTACGTGGTTTGCGGCCGTGCACTTTTCAAAAATACCTTTTAGGGAAAAGTTCGTGAGTAAGTCGATCAGCGGTGCAGTCGACAGTCACGACTTTCCACTCTCAAGTTGTCCACTTGGGAGAAGACCAGTCTAGAAAACACACTCTTAGTCAACTTAAGATATGGCTAAGCCAACACCCTTTTAAGAGCATGCATCATTTTAACCTTAGGCGATTTAATACAAGAGGTGTATTAAATCCATTAGTTAACCTCACCTAAATGTCCAAGGGATTTTCAACTCCAAGTGACACCTTATCACATATGTGCATTATGAGGGGTGAACATGTCAATTATGTGGACCACTTGCTCTAAATTAATTAAATCCTAGGTAATGGAGCATAACTAATTTTTTGATGATATATGAAAATTTTCAAATGACATAATCGAGCGTAACATCGAGAAGTTTAAACATGACGAAATATCTTTTATTATACTTTCTTTTAAATGTTTATTACAAAAAAAAAAAAGGTTTAAGCAATTTTTTATTATTATTATTATTATTATTATTATTATTATTATTATTATTATCAAAAAAGCTTTGAAAAATAAAATTGTTTAATTAATTTAAAGCTATGGAATGACACATAATGACATATTTGTTCTTTAATACACGTTAGGCCTACCTTTGGCACAAAAAGTCTCTTATATTAGGACGCGCTATTATTTGTTAAGCTGTGGAATGTGTCACATGCTTTGCTTGCTTACTTGCTACGTTGACTATTTGCTTATTTGCTAGGTTTCTTACTTGACTTTATTATTTGTACTAACATTTTTGTTGTTTTGCAGAAGATGAAAGTATTGACTATCCAGTTTGCTTACTTCTTTATTTAAATATATACATTATTTGTTCATATATTTTTTGTTTACTTATTTTAAATCATCCTTTTGACTTAATAATAATAATAATAATAGCCACCAATTATTCTGCGCTAAGCGCTCTTTAACAACTCTAGAGCACCGCTTAGTCCCTAATTTCTCTTAGGTCCACTCCTATTCTTAGAATCTAATTAAGATATCTTTTGGTCTTTGAGTATGATCTTCTATTATTCATAAGGTAGGATGTTTTGTCCGCAAACTTTTTAAAAGCACTCAATATCTTTTGGTCCATCATGAAATCACTCAATATTCGTGCATTTAACTAGCTTTAAGAATTTTCTTTAACCAACAAGGTGCTTAGTAAGATTTCATTAAAAAAAAAATAGTGTAATCGCTTATGGTTAGGTAAAATAATTTGCCCACTTAATTTTTCGAGCCAATTTTATTTGCATCCCTTTATTTAAATATGGTTACATATTTTTAAAGTATTGTCAATCGTGCCTCACATAATTTTTCAATTTGTCCATGTCCTTTTCACACAAGCATAAACTTCTATCTTGTCTCATAACTCTATTTTTCTAAAAATTTATTTAGCATTCTACCTATATTTTTGAATTTAACCCTTCGTGCCAACTCTCATTTACAAATTGGTAGATGTCCAAATTTGTGCAATCTACCAAGCAATAGAGGGCCACTTTTGGCCAATTTGCACCGCCAAAATTATTCTAAATTGTCATCTACTCAATCCAAATATTCGTATTACTATTTCGGGTCGCACCCCGCTAATTTTAAGTTTTGGCATACGTGTTGAGGAACCATCCCACAACTCTCAAAACAGTTGATATTGTATTCCGGGCCTCGACAACTTTATAATTTGCCAACTCTAAAAAATAATAATAGAGTCATTTCATGTCAATTGACTCTTATATCCTAATCAAGTATCTTAATTGTGAGCTTGTCGATATTCAAACGTCGAAACCTACCAAATCTCGTCTGAATGACCTCAAATTTTGCACACACGTCACAAATGACACTACAAACCTACTCCAACTTCCGAAATTTCATTCCGACCCCGATATCTAATTTTTCACTGCCGACCAAAATCGCCAAATTTTCAACTTTCGCCAATTCAAGTCTAATTCTACCACTGACCTCCAAATTACATTTCGGACGCGCTCCTAAGTCCAATTTCACCTAACGGAGCTATCCAAATCATAAAAATCCAACTCCGAGATCGTTCACACATAAGTTAACATCCGGTTGACTTTTCCAACTTAAGCTTCCTAATAAGAGACTAAGTGTCTCATTTCACTCCAAAACCACTCCGGACCCGAACCAACCAACTGGATACCATACTATATAGTTGAATAATACATAAAGCAGAAATGGGAGAAACGGGGCTATAACTCTCGAAACGACCGGCCGGGTCGTTACATTAAAACTAGTCTTATAAAATATACGGGTAGGGTGAATTCAAGGTCCAACAACCGGATGATTATGAGTCATCTCTTACCTAATTTTTCTTTTATCTCGGGTGGTTCAAACTAAGGGAGGAAAGATCCAAATATGTTCCATTTTATGATGATAGATGTGGAGGCAGTAATTATGCAGGGCACTACATGGTCAAGGGCAAAGTTCTGATTAGAGAAAGAATTTTGTCTTAACTTTTGATTTGAAATGTGATGCCTATCATGGAATTGTAATGGCATTGATACCTTAAATTAAAAGCCATTGTGATTAGGTTTAGGCCAGTATCAACTTGGTGCTTTGATGGAACAGCATATGGCACTACTCAGATCTTTATGTAATCGGATTGTTATTATCTTTGTATAACTCATTAGTGATATTTTTTGCATCGGGTTTAGACACATTTAATTTAAGACGCATCACTAAAATCTAAAGTATGATTCTTTAGTTTGTATATCGAGCATCTCTCGCATATTTTTCAAAATGTGAAATTGTTTTGGATGTTACATATACTCACCCTCCTTAGCAGGGACGGAGGCACAAGCCGAGATACGGGTTCGGTCAAACTCAATAGGTTTTGTTCAAACAGTGTATTTGATATTTTGAATTCATGAAATATGTATAAATATTAAATCTAGAACCCTGTTATTAACACTTGAAATCGTAATTTCAAAATTCAGAACTCATAAGATTGAAATCCTGGTTCCGCCTTTGCTCCTTAGAGAGATTGACTCTTACCTGTCGTATTTCTTATATAAATTCAATATCTCTCTCGTATTTTAGTGATAGTGAGATTTGCCAATAACGTTTACATTGGTCAAGAAAACTATCCAAACGGATCAGCTGGCAGGAATCATAACCTTTTCCATCGAGATGCATCTGAGATGGCAAGAGTTTCATTCCGATTATTCTTATACGAGTTGTTTGGTAGGATGCATACGAATAATTTTGAATAAGATATATATATTAGTAATGCTGAGATTAGTTATATTAATATTAATTATACTGAATTTATTAATTTCTTATCAACTGTTTAGGTTGGTGTATTAGAAATAACATGCATTACATATTTTTTTAAGAGAAATTTTTGTATTCCAAAACGTTGGAAAGGATTTGAAAAAGGTTTTAAAGCGACAGTACTGCCTTTACACATGTTTATCTATATATTTAAAATTATGATATTATTAATATGATAATTTGCTATGGGTAAGAATAGTATGAATAACTAATATAATTGTACATAAATTAAAAAATATTATGAGATTAATAATACCAAAGGTAATACAAATATTATTTTAGATCCTGCCAAACTACCCCGAAAAGTCTTCTCTTATCCTACTTTTGGAAACAATGACACGGTCAAAAAGAATATTATTTTTTTCTAAAATAAAGGTAGCTCCAGGAGATGCCGGCTCAAACCAAAGAATAAAGGAAAGGTAGCGCCATTTGCAAGTACGAAAAGAGATATTATTCGCAAAGGATAAAAAGTGGATCTGTACTTCTCTTTCTTTATTTATCGGAACAACAGTTTGGCGTAACTGGTAAAGTTATTATTATATGACTAAAAGATTACGGGTTCGAATCGTAAAAATACAGAATTAGACTGTGTATGATTCTTATGATCCGGTCTTTTTCGAAACCCAATTCATAACGAGAGCTTAATATACCGAACTGAAACAACATGTTCGCAAAAATAATTTTTTTCTTTCTTTTCCGGTGGGCATCTCTCCCATCATCACCAATAGACAACTAGACGATGCTCTTGTCAGAAATGAGGTATTTATGATGGGAGACCGTGTCCTATTTTTGGTGATGTAATTTATACTATTCAACTGTGTAGTTAAAGAATTTTATATAATTAATGTAGTTTAATCGATGATAGCAATTTATTTATTGTACTTTTTATGTAACCAAATTAGACATAGTATTAAATAATTACATGTTATAGGTTACTCTTGTTTATTTGTAAAATGATACAATTAAATTTATACGTGATTTCTAGATAAGTGAATTAATTTGATTTTTAAATAAATAAATAATCGAAGAATTACGCTATACTTAGCCTTGGGATATAGACGAAACAACAAAAACAACAATTTCGGGAACATGGCTACTAGGCACAACCACAAAGAAATCAAGATATGAAGATAAGATTGAGTTGAGCTTTGTGTAGAATATAATATAAGTTTGTCAGAAAAATTGTGTCTTTTACTATGACGGCTAAGCTCACTATTTATAGCTATGAAGAAAGTCCCACATTCGTGCCATTCTTTAATGCCAATTATGAGAGCATTGATGAAGATATAATGGTGAACATAAATGTCAAATTCCTTGTAACGGGTGGAGAATATTCTCTATTAATTGCTACCGGGAGAAGAGCATTTATCACATCTTTATGAGCATTTTCTTCCCTGTGACAAACGAAATAGTTGCCTTCGATTTTTAGCCATCCCTCTGTCTTGGATTCCATGTGTCCCTTTCTCGAACGACCATGTGTCATAGCATATTTTACCATATATAGAGAGTCCCCCTGCTTTCTGGTGACATAAGTTTGTGTTACCAGGAAGTTGGTAGAAACACTCTTTTGGCGGGAATTACCATAATTCCCTCTGAAGGCTTTGACGATTGATTAGACGCATGTCTCTCGATATTTAATGCCTCGAACACGCATTGTCCCATGATTCAGCACAACTTTTGCCGATTATCGAGGTAATCATGGCCATGGATTTAGCCGCTAAAACTTTTACTTATATGTATCAACTTCCTCCTTTATACTTCATAATTTTTCAATCTTCCTTTATCTAACTTGCGTATTGCTCTTCATCTTTTCTCTAAATCTCTTCAAACGAAAGACCCCTTCTTTCTTTCCTACAACGGCTTCTTCCTCAAAACGTACTGGTTTCTCAAAAAGCAAGAACAGGCCGAGAACTTTGTTTCTCCAACTGTGGGATCCATCATCTCTAGAAGCCTTATTACCACAAAATACTTCGAAGAGAAATTCCCTACTGCTAACTCTCGCACATGGGCTGTTAGCAGGTATCCTTCTTTCATACGTCATTCAAGCATTCCTGCTGTGAAGGAAGACTGCTACTGCCATGACTTACAAATTATTTCTCCTAATCTATCGGAGCGAGTCACCCTACCCAAGGAGGGTTTTACATATGTTTACATGTATCCCTTTACTTTGAGCGTGTTCTCTTTGAGCGGAGATCTTGACTCCGTGATTGTAGAGTTTTGCCTGCCTCCGCTACCAAGTGTGTTTGGCGCAAGTAAGTCCTTCTGTATGGAGGAAGGTTGCTTTCCTTCGATGTTTGTGCCAGGAAAATGGAGAGGAGCTAACCTTAGCTCATATGATATATCTCTACTCTCCCAAAATCTTTCGCAGGAATGATAAACCTCTGCAAGCATGGCCAACATGCTTTGTTATCTAGCATCGATGATGACAACGGCCGTGGGTGGATGGAACGGTCCGTTGCAGTTGCCACCAACGACATCATTCTGGCAACGGCTTCATCCTTTCCGAACGCTTGGAACCGCACTTGTAAGCTCTTTGTTTAGTATTTCCTTTTACTAAATATTTTTCTATAGTCGTGTTGATCCTCCCTCTTTCTTTTGTTTTAGCAACTCGATGGATTCCACCGGTGATTGAAGGTTTGGACCGGTGGTTTCAAAAGATCTTGGACGTTATGATGCTCGAGATTCTCTTGTGGAAAGAACTGGCCCCTAAATACGGGTGGAAGGCCAAGAATCATGGTAATTCAAACTCTTCTTGTTTAAATCTTTCATGTGAAGAGCTTGATTGATCCCTTCTAACCTGTCTATGAAATTAGGTCTACCCACGGGCTCTGTTGTTGTTACCGAGGAGGATGTCTTGGCTGATCCTGCTGATGCAACGAAGCTGCTTCAGGAGTCACTTACTCGAACATGTGGCTCCGGGCCTGCTTCGAGAGCAAATGTTTCTTTATGGAGACCCCGGCTAGAAGAAAAATAACCAAAGAGAAGACGCTCCTCTACTATCCGGGAAAAGAATAAGAGGGCGAGGACCGATACCCCTGAGTCATCTCTGGTAGCGATGATGACTGACCCTTTTTCTGGGCCGGTCATAAACACCGTGGCGATCGACGATGATGAAGAAGCTAGTGATGAGGGAGCTTCTCTACATAGAAGACGACGATCCTCATCATCTCAATAGGATGCTCAACCTGTTGAGAGAGTTACACTTACCGAGGAGTATGCCTCGGTAGTTTGGGGAGAATTTGATTTGGTAGATAACATCAACTTTTATTTATGGTTCCCAATTACGGTGTCCGGTACTACGGGGCTGAGTACTGGACCTTTACCGTCTTTGGTTGGCGGCATCTAACAACCAGCACTACATTTGATGCAGCTGCTTCTCACTCTTCAAATCCATCAGTTTCATCTCCATCTTCACCAACACCAGCATCTGCTGCATCACTTCCATCTTCATCTATCCTTCCACCAGCAATTGGTACATCACCTCCACCGGACGCACCTGACCATGATGAAGGTGGTCCTCTTCCATAGTCCCTGGTTCATGGGAATTTGGGGCAAAAATATGCTGCCCCTTCTGAAGATCCACAAAGGAGGAGGAACGTTACTCTTTCGGTCTCTACCGGATGCAACTTGCTATCCCGGCCGATGGATCTTGCTAATTGTTAGAAAGACTAGGAAAAGATTCAAGCACTCTCAGAAGAGTGTTTGTTGAACAACACCATGCACAACGCCGCAATGGTACGTTCCTTTCTTCCTTTATTACTTCTTATATTTTTGGGTGTGAACATATCCTGAATTTTACCCTTCTTAGTTTGTAGGCCAACTTTATTGCTTCTGAGGACCTTCAGAGGTTGAGTTATGAAAAATAAGATATTACCACCACACGGGATTGGCTTTTGGCAAAGCAGGAGCAACATGTCGCTCGCCTTTCATAACTAAAAGCCAAAGACGGAGTTTGTTGTATCGAAACCTCGTTTGCGGCAAAGTGAGCAAGAAATAGTAACCCTTATCCAAGAAATTGGCCCTCTGAGGGTTAGATTTGGCAAAGCCTGGGTCAAATGTGTTGAAGTCCATAACATCGTTCTTGCTACAACCAAACGTATAGTTACCTCCGCTGAAAGAGTGATTAACTTAGAGGCAGTCTTGAACTCCAAAATTGAAGGGCTTGATGTTGTGGGGGCGAAACACGCCCAGATGGAAGAGAAGTACATGAAAACTATCGAGCATAATAGGATTTTTAATTCAACTGTCCACGACCTTGATGTCAGCCGCAAATCTGCTAGGTCAACCTGAGAAAACCTTTCTGCCGAGGTAACCCATCTCAAAAAAGAACTCAAGCACCGAGCAACTTCCCTCGTTGTTGAAAAAACTTACGCCATGTACAACAGAAGGAGAAAACCCTTGGAAGAGGCCAAATGTCACGACCCAATTCCATTATAGGTTGTGATGGCACCCAACACTGTTGTTAGGCAAGCCAACACCAAACAAACTAGTGATTTCCTGTTTGGTAAATTCCTTAAGTGGAAAAAAATTCTACATTTTGTTGAAATGATTTAGAAGTTTACCAATGTGACAAAATTTAAACGGAAGAAACAAGTACAAACTGTAACCATGTAAATAATACAAAAATCATACGTCTACTAGTGTGTGTGCCAAGAATCTAGTAGAATATACAAAAGAGTACTAGCCTACTGTCTGAAAGGAAATAGACAGAAAAATAAAGCATAAGAGAGACTCCAACTGCTGCAGAACGGCTCGGAAGGCAGCTCACCGGAAGTCTCAAGATGGGAATCAAATCTGTGCACCAAACTGATAACCTGATGCACCTGCCTCGGGTCCTGTACATTTAAGTACAGAAGAGTAGCATGAGTACATAAATAATATGTACCCAATAAGTATCTAGTCTAACCTCGAAGAAGTAGTGACGAGGGGTCGACTTCGACAATTACTAGGGACAATAACATGATGATATGAAATTCTAATTAAGCATGATATACAACAATAAGACTCAGAGCAAGAAAAACTGAACAAGTCTTCACCATATTTAAGAGCTTAAATCACTTCCTTCCCTCAAGACATATGGTTACATAAACAATGAATTTATACCAGTTATGGGAAGAACTTCCAAATTCTATTATCACGCAAAAATAGCACCGAGGACGTTCGGTCAGATCCAACATAAATGTAAAATGTGCACTGCCGAAGGTCGAACGACGCGAACCATAGATGCATCTATTTCCCTGGTCGCGAATCATTCATGCGACGTGGTCAAATATAAACTTAAGGAATTACCCCACTCGCGGATCATACTTGCGATGTGGTTACACAAAGATTTCATAAGTTATTATAGTACTTTCCCATTCTTTTCAAAATACGAAGTTCAAATGAAAACTTTTAAGATCCCGATGTTTTCCTCAATTTCAACTCTTTTTGAAACATTCAATAAGCAAGCTCAATATCTCTCCTCCTCAAGGCAAACAATAACACAAAGCAATAATAATATCAACAAGGCATGATGTAAGCCTAAAACTACCCGGACATAAATAGGAATAGTAGCTACGTACGGACTCTCGTCACTTCGTGCATACATAGCTCCCCACAAACAACAACACATATTAATTAAGTTTATCTATGGGGTGAATTATCTCTTACAAGGTTAGAAAAGAGACTTACCTTGATGCCAAACGACTCAGAACTAGCCAAATATTATATAAGTTAATCAATTTATGCTCAAAGGTTCATATCTCCACTATTAAAGTGATTACCCAACCCAAATTGCAAGGTTCCTAAAATTCACCTTTGGACCACATGCCCCAATTTCGGAAACTTTTGAAGAAATTTTTTACCCATAAACATAGGAACAAGAATATATGATTTTTACTAAGATCCATAACCAATTTCGTGGTCAAATCTCATTTTTATCAAAACCTAGGTTTTCATTTAAACCCTTGATTTTTCACTAATTTTTACATTTTAATCTACCCATAATCTATGTATTTTAACTCATGTTGTATAGAAATTACTTACCTCAAAGTGCTAGGTGAAATCCCCCTTCCAAAAGCTCCAAAAATCTCCCAAGAGATGAAGTGAAATGAAATAAATGGCCTAAGTCCCGCAATAAATGAGTTGGGCACAGGCCTCTGATGTCGTATTTGTGACTCCAGGTTCACAAATGCTAGGGTTGCAAATGCGACAAATACCTCGCAAATGTGAAGCTTGGCCTTCAGTTGCTGGGGTCGCAAATGCGACCAAAGAGTTGCAAATACGAACTCTACTAGTATCGCAAATGCGGCAATTGTGTCGCAAATGCGAACACTTCCTAGGTCGGGCTCTTTCGCAATTGCAAAGCCCTTATCGCAAATGCGAGGTTCGCATTTGCGAACTATTTCTCGCATTTGCGAGACCTGCAACTGGTGCCAAGAAACACCAGAAATCTGGTGTGTTTTTCATCCCTTCCACACGCCTGAAACTCACCTGAGTCCTCAGGGTTCCACACCAACTACCCACACAAGTATTATGACCTCATACAAACTTGATCGGGCGCTCAAAACACAAAAATAACTTCAAAACTACTAATCGGGCGCCAAAACGCACGAATTGACTCATGAAATTCAAAAACTTCCAAAAAGACTTCCATTAGTCCGATTCCTATCAAATCATCTCGGAATGACACCAAATTTTACGTGCAAATATTAAATGACATTGCGGAACTATTCCCGATCTCAGAATTCTGTATGGACCTCGATATCACCAAAACCCGCTCCAAACCAAATTTAAAGAGCTTTTAAAGCCTTCAAGAACCAACTTTCACTATTAGGCGCTGAAACGCTCACGTGTCATCCAAAACCAAATCCGAACATACGCCCAAGTCCAAAATCATCATATGAACCTATTTGAACTGCCAAAATCCCGATTCTGAGGTCGTTTACTCAAAATGTTGACCAAAGTCAAACTTGGCCTTTTAAGCCAGCCTTAAGGAACCAAGTGTTCCGATTTCAACCCGAACCCTTCCAAATCCCGAAATAACCATCCCCGTAAGTCATAAAATAGTAAGAGCATGTAGGGGAAGTCTTATTTAGGAGAACGGGGTTCTAAAGAGAAAAACGACCGATCGGGTCGTTACATTCTCCACCTCTTAAACAAACGTTCGTCCGCTAACGGGTTTAGAATCATACCTGAATTGTTGAATAAGTGTGGATATCTGCTCCGCATGTCCTCCTCAGACTCCCAGGTCGCCTCCTCGACTGGTTGGACCCTCCACTGGACCTTTACCGCAGAAATCCTCTTGGATCTCAACTGGCGATCTTGTCTAGCAACAATGGCAATTGGCTCCTACTCATAACCCAAGCTCTCATCTAGCTGAATAGTGCTAACATCTAACACATGTGGCGGGTCGGCGTGATACCTACGAAGCATAGAAACATGAAAAATTGGGTGAACCCCTGATAGGTTGGGAGGTAAAGGAAGCTCATAAGCAACATCCTCAACTCGCCTCAACACCTCGAATGGGCCTATAAGCCTGGGGCTCAGCTTTCCGTTCTTCCCGAATCTCATAATATCCTTCATCGACGAGACTTTCAATAGAACCTTCTCGCCTACCATAAATGACACATTACGCGCTTTCTAATCCACGTAACTCTTCTGTCTGGATTGTGCTGTGCGAAGTTGCTCTCGAATCAACTTTACCTTTTCCAAGGCATCCTTCACCAAATAAGTACCATTTAACTTAGCCTCGCTGGGCTCAAACCACCCGATGGGAAAACGACATCGCCGACCATAAAATGCCTCAAATGGAGATATCTCGATGCTGTACTGATAACTGTTGTTGTAACCAAACTCAGGAAAAGGGAAGAACTGATCTCACTATCCCCCAAAGTCAATCACACATGCTCTGAGAATGTCCTCCAAGATCTGAACTGTCCGGTTCAACTACCCGTCGGTCTGAGGATGAAATATTGTGCTGAGCTATACACGGGTCCCCAACTCACTCTAAATGGCTCTACAGAAATGCAAAGTGAACTGAGGGCCTCTATCTAATATGATGGAAACAGGCACACCGTGCAACCGGACTATCTTCTGAATATAAATCTGGGCCAACCTCTCTGAAGTATAAGTAGTCGCAATTGGAATGAAATGTGCTGACTCGGTCAATCTGTCAACAATGACCCAAACTGCATCAAACTTCCGCAAAGTCCGCGGCAACCCAAATACGAAGTCCATAGTAATGCGCTCCCACTTCTACTCGGGTATAGTCATCTGCTGGATTAGGCTTCCTGGCCTCTGATGCTCATACTTTAGCTACTGGAAATTTAGGCATCTAGCTACATATTCAACTATGTCTTTCTTCATCCGCCACCACCAATAATGTTGCCTCAAGTCACGATACATCTTCGTATCACCTGGATGAATGGAGTACCGAGAACTATGCGTCTCCTCTAGAATCCTCTCCAACGGGCTATCAACATTAGGAACACATAGATGACCTTGGAGTCGCAGGACACCATCCTCGCCGATAGAAACCTCCTTAGAACCACCCTGTAGTACCGTCTCTCTAAGAACTGCCAAGTGCGGATCATCAAACTATCGAGCCTTGATCTACTCCAATAATGAAAACTGAGCAATAACACATGCAAGAACTCGGTTGGGCTCTAAAATATCAAACCTCACAAGTATGTTAGACAAGGACTGAATGTCCAAAGATAGTGGCCTCTCCTCTGCTGAAATGAATGCCAAGCTACCCATACTATCTGCCTTCCTACTCAAGGAATCCGCGACTACATTCGCTTGCTCGGATGATAAAGAATAGTGATGTTGCAAATGTTGCAAACTACGGTGATCAATGTAAACCTCACAAGGTACCCCATATAAATAATGCCTTCAAATCTTAAGAGCATGAACAATCGCGACCAACTCCGAATCCTGCACAGGATAATTCTTCTCATGGGGCTTCAGCTGACGTGAAGCATATGCAATAACTCGCCCCTCCTGCATCAATACACAACCCAAGAAAACGCGTGAAGCGTCGCAATACACAGTATACACCACCGAACCGGAAGGTAATACAAGGACCGGTATTGTGGTCAAAGCTGTCTTAAGCTTCTGAAAGCTCATTTTATAATCATCGAACCAATAGAACGGAGCACCCTTCTGGGTCAATCTAGTCAAAGGTGCTGCAATGGATGAAAAGCCCTTCATAAACCAGCGATAATAACCTGCTAACCCCAAGAAACTCCTGATCTCAGTCGCCGAAGTGGGACGAGGCCAACTCTGAACTGCCTCAATCTTCTTTAGATCTACCTTAATACCCTCGCCTGATACAACATGCCCCAAGAATACCACAGAATCTAACCATAACTCACACTTGGAAAACTTAGCATATAGCTCCTATTCTCGCAATGTCTGAAGATCCACTCTCAAATTATGCTCGTGCTCCCCCGGGCTACGTGAGTAAATCAAGATGTCATCAATGAAGACAATAACAAAGGAATCAATATAAGTCCTGAACACCCTGTTCATCAAGTCCATAAATGTCGTTGGGGCATTAGTCAAGCTGAAGGACATCACTAGAAACTCATAATGGCCATATCTAGTACGGAAGGTAGTCTTCGGAATATCTGAGTCCCGAATCTTGGTATCCCGATCTCAAGTCTATCTTAGAAAACACCCTAGCACCCTACAACTGGTCAAACAAATCATCAATGCGCGGCAACGGGTACTTGTTCTTAATGGTGACCTTGTTCAGCTGGCGGTAATCAATGCACATCCGCATAGTCCGATCCTTCTTCTTCACAAATAATACTGGTGCACCCCAAGGTGATACACTCGGCCTGACGAACCCCTTTGGTAGAAACTCCTCAAGTTGTTCCTTCAACTCCTTCAATTCTTTCGGAGCCATACGGTACAGTGGGATAGATATAGGCTGAGTTCTTGGAACCAAGTCAATGCAGAAATCAATATCACGATATGACAGCATGCCTGGAAGGTCAGAAGGAAACACATCGGCGAACTCCCAGACTACTCGCAATGAATTAATCATTAGAGACATTGCGATAGTATCACGAACATACGCTAGATAAGACAAACAACCCTTCTCGACCATATGTCGAGCCTTCGAAAAAGAGATAACCCAACTAGATGTACTAACAGACGAACTTCCACTCCAATATAGGAAACTCTAGCATTGCTAAGGAAACAGTTTTGGCATCGAATTCAAGGATGGCATGATAGGGGATAACCATTCCATGCCTCAGATGACCTCAAAGTCGGTCATATCGAGTAACAAAAGGTTCGCTTTAGTCTCGTAACCACATAATGTGACCACACAAAACCGATAGATCTCATCCACAACCACGGAACCGCCCAATGGAGTGGACACATAAACAAGAGTACCCAAGGACTCACAAGGAATATCCAGGAAATGAGCAAACAGAGATGATACATATGAATAGGTACACCATGGATCAAATAATACTGAAGCATCCCTACCGCAGATAGAAATAATACTTGTGATCACGGCATCTAAGGCCACTTCATCTGGTCTGGCCGGAAAAGCATAAAATCTGGCCGGAGTACCACCTGGCTGGCCCCCGCCTGCCTGACCTCCACCTCTGGGACGTCTCCTACCCACCTGCCCTCCACCTCTGTGTAGCGTGCAGCTGCTGGAGCTGAAATCATGGGCTGCTGAACCTGCTGCACCGCCTTGCCCCGAAGTCTTGGACAGGATCTCTTTATGTGACCCGGATCTCCACACTAATAACAACCTCTCGGTACCATAGACTGCTGCCCGGAGTATGAACCTGATGGACTGAATACCTACTAGGAGAGCCCTGAATGGCTGGTGGGCAGTATGAACTCTCCGGCATGGCGTTGAAGTAGGTACTGGAAGAACCCTAATGAGCTGGTGGGCGATACGAACTCTCTGGAATAACACTAAAATAGGGTCGCGCCAGAGCACCCCGAGGAGGTGGTGGTGTTGGATATGTGGGCCTTCTAGGCTGACCCCTCCTAAATTGACCTCTTCCCCTAGCCGGGGCTCCTCTAAACTCCATAGAAACGTGTCCTCTTATCCTGTTGCATCTTATCTCTACCCCTCTGGTGGTAGCCCTCAGTACTCCGAGAAATCTCCACTACTAGTTGATAACCAGTGCCCATCTCAAACTCACGGGCCATACTAGCCTGAATAGTGGGGTGCAACCCTGCAACAAATCTCTACACTCTCTCTGCATCGGTAGGAAATATCATAAGTGCATGGCGAGACAACTCAGAGAATCTCGCCTCATAATCAGTCATTGACATCTGACCCTGCTCGAGCTGCTCGAACTAACCTCGCAACTCCTCCCTTTGAGAGGGTGGAATATACCTATCCAAGAAACGTTGTGTCAACTGGTCCCAAGTCATGAGAGGAGAACCCGCCGGTCTGCCAAAAAGATAAGACTGCCACCATCTACAGGCCCTGCCCTCCACCTGGAAAGTAGTGAAATCCACCCCATGGGACTCCAATATCCTCATGTTGTACAGTCTGTTCCTGCACCGGTCAATGAAATCCTGGAGATCCTCATGTCGGCTTCCCTCGAAGATAGGAGGGTGTAGTCTAGTCCATTAGTCTAGTATCTTCTGCGGATCGCCGTCTGCAGCGGGTCTAGGCTCAGGTGCAGCTGCGGTAACTGGTTGGGCTCTACCCACAGGTAGTGTACCTGGAGTCTGATATACTCCTATTGCATGCCTAGGAGCCTGAGCAGTAGGGGTTTGTGCTCCCCCTCCTGCCTCAGATGTGGATGAGTTTGCTGGAAATAAATCAGCCTGAGTCATGGTGTCCATGAACCGCAACATACAACCCATGACCTCCTGAAAGCTCGGTGCTGACATGAAATCTACCGGGGTTGTCTCTACGGCAGGTACCTCGCCCTGCTCTTCAATGGGGGGATCCTCCACTGGATCCGCTGGTGGTACTACTGGAAGCTCTGGGACGCCCGCGTCCCCTACCTCGGGTCGGTGCCCTCCCATGACCTCTGCCTCGGCCTCTAGCAACAAGGGGAGCAGCTCCTCCCGGGTCTGGAACATCCGCCGTACGCGTCCTCACCATCTGTGAGAGAATGAGAGAAAGGAATTTAGTATACCATCAACTGCACGATAGGAAATGAATAATGAGTAGTTTCCTAACATCCTATAGCCCCTCGAAGATAAGTACAGACGTCTCTCCACCGACCCACAAAACTCTATTAGACATGCCCATAAATTGTGATACCCACGTGAACCTAGAGCTCCAATACCATGTTGTCACGACCCAATTCCATTATAGGCCGTGATGGCACCCAACACCGTTGTTAGGCAAGCCAACACCGAACAAACTAGTGATTTCCCGTTTGGGTAAATTACTTAAGTGGGTAAAAATTCTACATTTTGTTGAAATGATTTAGAAGTTTACCAATGTCACAAAATTTAAGCGGAGGCAACAAGTACAAACCGTAACCATGTAAGTAATACTAAAATCACATGTCTACTAGTGTGTGTGCCAAGACCTGGTGTCATAAGCATGTGGGCAATCTAGTAGAATATACAAAAGAGTACTAGCCTACTGTCTAAAAGGAAATAGACAGAAAAATAAAGCATAAGAGAGACTTCAGCTGCTGCAGAATGGCTCGGAAGGCAGTTCATCAGGAAGTCTCGAGATGGGAATCAAATCTGCGCAACAAACTGGTAACTAGATGTACTTGCCTCAGGTCCTGTACATTTAAGTACTGAAGAGTAGCATGAGTACATAAATAATATGTACCCAGTAAGTATCTAGTCTAACCTCGAAGAAGTAGTTACGAGGGGTCGACTTCGACACTTACTAGGTCCAATAACATGATGATATAAAATTTTAATTAAGCATGATATACAACAATAAGACTTAGAGCAAGAAAAAACTGAACAAGTCTTCACCATATTTAAGAGCTTAAATCACTTCCTTCCTTCAAGACATATGGTTACACAAACAATGAATTTATATGAATTATGGGAAGAACTTCCAATTATTATCACACACAAATACCACCGAGGACGTTCGACCCGATCCAACATAAATGTAAATTGTGCACTGCCGAGGGTCGAACGGCGCGAACCATATATGCATCTATTTCCCCGTTCACGAATCATTCATGCGACGCGGTCAAATATAAACTTAAGGAATTACCCCACTCACGGATCATACTTGCGACGCGGTTACAGAAAAATTTCATCAGTTATTATAGTACTCTCCCATTCTTTTCAAAATACGAAGTTCAAATGAAAACTTTTAAGATCCCGATGTTTTCCTCAATTTCAAATCCTTTTGGAACATTCAATAAGCAAACTCAATCCCTCTCCTCCTCAAGGAAAACAATAAACCCAAAGCAATAACTATATCAACAAGGCATAATGTAAGCCTAAAACTACCCGGACATAAATAGGAATAGTAGCTACGAACGGACTCTCGTCACCTCGTGCGTACGTAGCACCCCACAAACAATAACACATATTAATTAAGTTTACCTATGGGGTAAATTAACTCTTATAAAGTTAGAAAAGAGACTTACCTCGTCTCAAAGCCTACTTCCCAATTCAAGAATGCGCTCAAACCTCCAAATTTGATGCCAAAAGACTCAAAACTAGCCAAACATTATATAAGTTAATCAATTTATGCTCAAAAGTTCATATCTCCACTATTAAAGTGATTACCCAACCCAAACTTCAAGGTTCCTAAAATTCACCCCGGGCCCACATGCCCGGATTTCGGAAACTTTTGAAGAAAGTTGTTATCCATAACCTTAGGAACAAGAATATATGATTTTTACTAAGATCCATAACCAATTTCGTGGTCAAATCTCATTTTTATCAAAAACCTAGGTTTTCATCTAAACCCTTGATTTTTCACTAATTTTTACATGTTAATCTACCCATAATATATGTATTTAACTCATGTTGTATAGAAATTACTTACCTCAAAGTGCTAGGTGAAATCTCCCTTCCAAAAGCTCCAAAAATCGCCCAAGAGATGAAGTGAAATGAAATAAATAGCCTAAGTCCCGCAATAAATGAGTTGGGCACAGGCCTCTGATGTCGCATTTGCGACTCCAGCTTTGCAAATCCGAGGTTCGCAAATGTGACAAATACCTCACAAATGCGAAGCTTGGCCTTCAGCTGCTGGGGTCGCAAATGCGAACTCTGCTGGTATCGCAAATGCGACATTTGTATCGCAAATGCGAACACTTCTTATGTCGGGATCTTTCGCAATTGCGAAGCCCTTCTCGCAAATGCGAGGTTCGCATTTGCGAACTATTTCTGGAATTTGCGAGACCTGCAGCTGGTGCCAAGAAACACCAGAAATCTAGTGTGTTTTTCATACCTTCCACACGCCTGAAACTCACCCGAGCCCTCGGGGCTCCACACTAACTACCCACACAAGTCTAGTGACCTTATACAAACTTTCTCGAGCACTCAAAACACAAAAAGAACTTCAAAACTACGAATCGGATGCCAAAATGCACGAATTGACTCATGAAATTCAAACACGTCCAAAAAGGCTTCCATTCGTCTGATTCCTATCAAATCAACTCGGAATGACACCAAATTTTACATGCAAGTCTTAAATGACATTACGGAACTATTCCCGATCTCGTAATTTTACATGCAAGTCTCGTAATTTTAGACTTGGGCGTATGTTCGGATCGGGTTTTGGATGACCCGGGAGCATTTCGGTGCCTAAAGGTTTTATCTGTGCCATTTTGACATATTTTTGTATATAAAAACATATTTTGCTCAAGTATTGTTCGAGTCTTCTTTTCGTTAGAATGTTCATACAAGTCTTTAATTTTTGCATTTTCTTTAAGAATTTTGCCCAAACTTTTTTGCGTCTTAGTATGTGAAACTTTTTGGTGTATTCTCCTTAGAAGCATTTTTGGCTCTGGGCATCAACCCTTTTCCGTGAGGGCTTTGATAAGTATTTTTGCAAATTTACCTTTTGCGTCCTTTCGTATACGACTTCGGGTGTATTTTTCCTTGATGGCATTTTTGATTCCGGGCATAAATTATTCCTGAACCAACCCTTTAACGTGAGGTTTTTTTATAATAGAGGGTCCTCTTATGTTTATGGTGCTTTTGGAGAGGACGTCTCATGTTCATTACGACACTAGAATTTGATGTACTTGTTTAACTTTCAAATGAAAAAGTTAATTCATCGTTCAGACAAGAAACAAGATAAAAACAAAAGAATTTCATTTTATTCCTTCTATTTTCAAAAAATACATAAGCATTTGCTATGCTAAAAAGAAATTACAATTACTTGTGGCTAACTTGTACAACTTATTTCTACGGGGCTGGTCGGGCAATCCTCGGTCCCAGTGATGTAATTATATTTCTTGTTTTTCCTTTCTCGGTCTACGTGACAGTCATTGTTGTCGTATTCTCATATCATTCCCCACCCCAGCCCTCCCTCCTCTAGTGTTAGAATGCGAAGAGTGCGACTTGGAACACTGGAAGTCTTGTATCTTCGAAGATTTCACTAATGTATTGCTAGATAATCCTTAACTTGGTAACACACTTTACTTACCCTTAGGAACTTATGCTACCTAGAGAAGGACTATCAAACAACCCTCTAGTGGTTTGTGCTCGTGAATGATCGGGTAAACTTTGCTCAATAGCAAACTTAACTTCCCGGTGGAAATTTGCTATAGAGCAAAAGATTATCTAACCATCCCCGAGTGGATCTTTGCTTGTGTACCTTGCTATTAAAGGTCTTATTGATGTTGTCTTCGTAGTATGCTTTTTGTTGCTGCCTCGTTAAAAACCTTTCCAGAAAACCCAATGGTACAAAAACTAAACAAAGGGAAAAAGAGTGCAGCACATACTTTCTGATCGGATAATGTTCATCAGCAATAATATCTTTTGAGGTGTGCCACGTTCCAATTGCTAGACAACTTTTCTCCATATTGATTTTCCAACTCGTATGAACCTTTTCAGGTGATACTTGAAACCGGTAGGGGCCTTCCCACGTTGGACCTAGATTCCCTGCGTTGAGCTCCGTGGTGTTGTGAGTTACTTTCCTTAGGACCAAGTCTCCTACTTTGAAATAACAGGTTTGGCTCTTCGATCATAATACCGCTCCATTCTCTGCTTTTGAGCTACCATTCTTACTTGTGTCAATTCCATGTGTTCATCGAGTAGTTCCAAGTTGACTACCATTTCTTCGTTGTTCGATTCTTCATCTGCATGGAAGTATCTCAAGGTTGATTCCCCTACTTCCCCCGGGATTAAAGCTTCTGCACCATACACGAGGGAAAAAGGGTTTTCCCCCGTGCTCAGGTTGGCCGTAGTTTGGTACGCCCATAGAACTCCGGGTAATTCCTCAAGCCAGTTACCTTTAGTCGTTTCCAACCTTTTCTTGAGGTTTTGAGTAATCACTTTGTTCGTCGAATCCGCTTGACCGTTTTTGCTCGAATGATAGGGTGAAGATGTGATCCTCTTTATTTTTAAATCTTAGAGGAACTTTGTAATTTTTGGGTCGATAAACTATGGCCCATTGTCGCATGCTATCTCTTTTGGTATTCCGAACCTGCAAATTATATTTTCCCACAAAAAATCCACCACTTCGCATTCTCCGGTTTTCTGCAGTACCTGTTTCCACCCACTTAGAAAAATAGAAAGTCAAAATTGAAAGAAATCTTACCTTTCTGGGAGCCGGTGGTAGTAGTCCGACGATGTCCATCCCCCATTTCATGAACAACCATGGAGATAGGACCGAATGTAAGAGTTCTTCCGGTTGATGCACCAGTGGCGCGTAGCGTTGACACTTATCACATTTTCATACAAAGTCCTTGGCATCTTGTTCCATGCAGGTCCAGTAATATCCTTCTCTTACCAACTTCAGCACTAAGAAATTTGTGCCCGAGTGGTTTCCGCATATCCCCTCGTGAACCTATCTCATGACATAATTAGCTTCAGACGCTCCTAAGCATCGGGCCAATGGGCCTTGAAAAGATTTTCTATATAATTGGCGTCCCTTGAAGCTATATCGCGCTGCTTTAGCGTGTAGCGCCCGGGACATTTTGGGATCTTGAGGTAGCTTCCCATGTTGGACATAATCGATAATTTCATTCCTCCAGTCCCAGACCAAATAAGTTGAATTTACCTCGTAGTAACTATCTATATCCAAGATCGAGTTCTTAAGTTGTACTACCGTCCTGGACTCCGACCCTTTTATATCTGTTGATGATCCTAGGTTTGCCAATGCATCTGCTTCTGCATTTTCTTTCCTTGGGAACTACTACTACATTATCTAGCCAGTATGATATGTTACCTCTCGGATCAAACCGATATTAAGCAAGTGGGTTACCTCCTTTGACGAATTTTTTCCTGGCTTCGGCGATCAGGTGCTTCCTTTGTCTTACCGGAGATATGTTAGGATCCAGGCTTAACTTGTGTACAACTACCTCTATCAGGATGCCTGTTAGCTCCTCATGCAACCATGAAAAACAATCAGCATTAGATTTAAGGAATTTAATGAAGCCGGACCTGAGTTCTGGATGCAATCCTGTCCCCAAGTGGAATTTCCTTTCTAGGAATTCCTCGAACAATGCCACTTGCTCCAGCTCTTCCGCTGTGGACTTCGTTGCGTCTGTCTCTTCTGGAACTTGGAAATATCTTGGCACCTGATAATTTTTCGACGCCTGGCTAACTTCATCTAGTTCAGGAGTAGGTGACAATCCATATAATTGATATGCCATGTGTTCCTTTCTTTTGCTACTGGAGACCGAAATTACATTCATCTCCGTACCGCCGGTTGGTCATCCCTTATTTGTTTAACTCTCTCGGGCGTCAATTGATGGTATGTTCATGGTACATCTTTCATCTCATGCAACCATGGCCTTCCCCGAATGATGTTATATCCCATATCACCATCTACCACTTCGAAAAGAGTTGTTTTCATTACTCCGTCAGCGTTTATGAGTAATAAAATTTCTCCCCGAGTGGTCACATTTGCAAGGTTGAATTCGACGAGGAGCTTTGTGGCCTGAATAATTCTTCTGGTGAGTTTAGCTTGCTCCAATACTCTCCATTGCATGATATTAACTGATATCCCTGGATCCACTAGAAAATGTTTAATTTTAAAATATATCACATTTAAAGAAATTACCAGTGTGTCATTGTGTGGTAACAACAATCCATCTGCGTCCTCCTCTGTAAAGTGATATCGTCTTCCCGAAGCCTTTTGCTATGCGTTATTGATACTTTCGTCTTCTTTGCTGCTGAAAAGGTGACCCCATTAATTTCGTTCCCTATGAAGATCATGTTGATTGTTTGATGCGGGGGATCTTCTCTTGTTTCAAGGGTTCCGTGTTGTCTCGGTTATGACAATAATTGTTCTTAGCTCGGTCGCTCAAGAATTCACTAAGGTAACCATTCTTCAGTAATGTTGCCACTTCTTCCCATAGATGTCGACAGCATCCTGTTCGGTGGCCATTCTTCCCGTGATATTCGCACCACAAGTTGGGATCCTTTTGGCTGGAATCATATCTCATCGGTTTAGGGAATCTTGCTTCTTTGATGTTTCTCATGGCTGATACAAACTCCATTATATTGACGTTGAAGTTATATTCTGATAATTTCGGGTAAGAAGGATCCCGCAATCTTGACACTTCTTTATTTTGCATGATCGATTGTTCCGACCGCGATCAGTCCTCCTGTCAATCATGAACATGTCCGCTGTCCGGAAACATCTGTTGCGGCCTTCGGTTCGTTCGTAAGGCAACCGGTCCCTCTAAGTTCGCTTGTCTGCGTCATAATCATCATTTTATTTTTCCCTGTTCTTTTCTCGTTCTTTGGTCGATAATGGAAAACCAACCTGATCATCTTCAATCCTTATTTTTGATTCGTACCGGTTGTGAACATCCGCCCAGGTCGTTACTTGAAATTCGAGTAGGCTTTCCTTCAATTTCCGGGAAGAGTTTGAACTCCTCGAGTTCAATCCCTTGGTGAACGCCTCAGGCGCCCATTCATCTGGGACATCCGGGAGCAACATTCTGTCCTTCTGGATTCGGGTAACGAACTCTCGTAGCTGCTCGGACTCTCCTTGTGCTATCTTGAATATGTTGGTCTTTTGGGCCTTTTCTTTTCTTGCCCCCGCCTTAACCTTGATGAAAGAATCCGCAATCATTTCAAAGGAATCTATATAATGCTCGGCTAACGACGAATACCATGTCAAGGCCCCCCTCATGAGTGTTTCTCCAAATTTCTTCAGCAACACAGATTCAATTTCGTGAGGATCTAAATAATTTCCCTTTATCGTCGTTATATATGTGGTAATATGCTCCTGGGGATCTGATGTTTCATCATACTTTGACGCTTCAGGCATTTTGAACCACTTCGGGATTAACTCTGGTGCCGCACTTGGCTTGTACAGAAATTGAGTATACTTCTTCGAGTCTGGGCCTTTCAGCACTAGTGGCGCCCCCGTGATATGGTCCATGTAGGCGTTCACTTCCCTCATGAACCGTAGAAGTTCATTGATGAAAGAATCATTCTCATTGTTGAGAACGGATCCATTCCCCCTGCCCTTTCGGAGCCAATTTCACCTCTGGGAATGTTGTTGTAGATTCTCCGCGTCATTTGATTCTTGGGAACCTCGGGAGGAAGCAGATCTCGTTTTTTTGCATTATTTGAAGCTCCTGACAGCGCTTGTTTCAACTCCGTCATAACTTTATCCTGTCGCGTGAGGTGACCTAGAATGATCGCATGTTGCTCTTGCAAGACCCTTACCGGGTCGATGACATGCTCCTCATCAGCGTTATCGGGAGTGGTCTTTCCCCTCATTATGTGTGTCGTTGATTGAGTCCTCGGAATGAGGTTGATCCCCTCGAATCTCGGGGTTGTGCATGTCATTAACAGTGTTATCTGCCATTTCTTTTAATTTTTTCTAAGACAAAAATAATCAAAACACATTAGTAAAAAAGCAAAGGATCAATTTAATTACACGGCTATCTAGGCCTCACGGTGGGCGCCAAACTATTTACCGGCAAAATGGTACAGTTGAATTTATACGTGATTTCTAGATAAGTGAATTAATTTGATCTTGAAATAAATAAATAGTCGAAGAATTACGCAATACTTAGCCTTGGGATATAGACGAAACAACAAAAGCAATAATTTCGGGAACAGGATTTCCAGGCACAACCACAAAAAAATCAAGCAATAAGAAGATAAGATTGAATTGAGCTTTGTATAGAATATAGTATTAGTTTGTCAGAAAAATCGTGTCTTTTACAATGACGACTGAGCTCACTATTTATAGCTATGAAGAAAGTCTTAGGGTCGTGCCCTTCTTTAATGTCAATTATGAGGGGTATTAATGAAGATATAATAGTGAACATAAATACCAAATTCCTTGTAATGGGTAACTGCTCTAAATGCTATGAATATTCTCTATTAAATGTTACCGAGAGAAGAACATTCATCACATCTTTATGAGCATTATTCCTCCCGGTGACAAACGAAACAGTTGCCTTCGGTCTTTAGCCATCCCCCACGGGTCCCTTTCTCGGACGATCACGTGTTATAGCATATTTTATCCTATACAACTCTGAAAAGCGAATTCCTTAATTCATGTGCCAAAACCTAATCATTAATTATTTTGGACGGAGGAAGTATTAGTGAACTTTTTACCCCCTCGCCCCTCCCAAAAAAAAGGAAGAAAGACTTCTAAAAAAATATGTGTTAGTGAAAAATAGCAACTATTTCGTAAAATTAATTGAAGTGTGTGTCAATTGATCTGGATGCCTCTGATATAAATATCACGAGGAAGATTTTAACGCATTTTAATTTCTTTGGTAGCAAATCATGGGGACATATATACGGTGAACATACTATAGTAGGATAATAAAGAAGAATTTATCCCAAGTCTAAAGTCTTCAGAGTCCATTATCTTCTAAGCTAAAGTATTTGACCTATGAGCCAGAAACCCTAAAGTTCCTCACTGATTTAGTCTCTGGAAGAAAGACGTGAAATTGACAAGCATGTTCCATGGATGTCCTCAAAACATGGAAATCCCATTAACTCTATGAAAGGGTTTGTAATTGCATTTAATTAACTTTTACGTATAATAATATAATCAAGTCTCTCCATATTACCCTCGTTTGTTTCGATATTTTTTTATTGTTATAATAAAATAATGTTATAGAGAACATATATTACAACATAACATTAAAAATTGGTTCTAAAGAAAACTTAATTATTATAGTAAAGTTGCTATTATAGAAGATAGTTATTATATAGAAGTCTAACCGTAGTGTAGATAATTTTAATGCTTTAGTATATTTTCATAATGTTGCAGGTTTCTTTATTTTTTAGGTTATTAATTTTATTTATTGGACGCGATTACTTGTAATGATTTATTAACTAAATCAGATACTATAATAAAAAAAAATTACACTATCAGTACATAATATATAAAAATATAGAAGTTTAGCTCCTCCAAAGTAAAGGAATGACTTGCCCATTTCAAGTCCACATGTAGGCACTTTGTAGCGGATGAAAAATCGAATAATCTTCATATTTTTGGATGGCCAGAAAAGAAAATGGGTCAAAAATCAAAGATACTGTAGTTTCTTTGAAAAGATGTTAATGGGATGCAGCCAGAAGTTAGGTCTCGTTGTTTTGACTCTCTCACGGCTATTCTTTTTGTCTTATTTCAACTTTTTATCGAACTTTTTCTACAATTTATTCAACGCGTAAACGCAGCTTAAAGTAGTAATTATACTGATAAATTATTTAGCACAATCACATTTTAATAAAAGCTTGCACGTGTTAATTAAAAATTTATTAATATCGGTTAAGTTGTTTCAGTGTAACCTATAGGTCACGAGTTCGCACTTTGAAAGCAGTCACTGATACTTGCATTAGAATAGATTATTTACATCGCACCCCGAAAGTCACGGGTTCGAACTCTTTGCCGAACCCTGACTTGAATGAGGAATACTTTATACAATGTATAATTTTTTTATTGCTATCGGTTAACTAACTTTTTTATTATCTTAACATGGTATAAGTACATATGGAAAAAAAAAGGTATAAATATTCAACTCATAACTTAAAAGGCAATAAGTGAGCAAAATCATTTATGAATCCCTTTGTAAACTTTACACAATTAGGAAGTTTACGTTGTACTGTATCTTTAATGGATCTTCCAAAGTAAGACTTAGGGTGTGTTTGATACGAACGAGAATACTTTTTGGAAAATGTTTTCTATTATTTTTTATATTTTATTAGTTTAAATATTTTAAAAAATATTTTTCTTATGAATTTATTTTTCTTCAATTAGAGGAAAATATTTTCCTTATCAAGAGTAAGGAAAACATTTTTCAAAACTCCTTCTCAATCTTTCCCACCTCACACTCATCCATCTAACCTCACTCCATGCCTACCCACCCCACCCCCTCTCTCTAAAAAGTTTTTTCTTTTCAAATTTCAGTTTTTCCATCACCACCCACCCTATCCCTCCCCCTCCCCTAACCCCCTCCCGAAAAAAAATATTTTATTTTATATATTTTTAGTTTTAGTTTTTTCATGTTTCGGTTTACAGGTTCGAGATTTTACAAGTTCCAAAGTTATGAGTTTGGAGATTTATGTGTTTGAAAGTTTCCGAGTTTAGAAATTATAAAGTTTATGGGTTCGAAATTTCGCGGTTTCAAAAGTATAGCGGTTCAGAAATTTATGAAATTTGTGGATTCGGAAAGTTGTTGATTCGAAAGTTTATGGCTTCAAATTTTCCTCAATTTACGTACCAAACACTGAAAAATAAATAAAATTACTATTTATTTTTCAAAAAAATATTTTCTTCGATTATACCTCACACACCCTTAGTCTAGAGTTTACACAAGTAATGTAGACTTGATTCATTGTTCTAAACCATATCGACCAATCAATACTAGTCGACTCAAGAGACAACCAAAAAAGTGCATGGGTAAAATGATTCATTCCCCACTTGTGAAAGGGACCAAACTGTCGTTAGGGGAACTGAGGGGGTCACATAGGGTTGTGTTGCTTAAATAATGGAAGCTAATACCACTAAGCCCACCATTCTAGACTCCACGTCAAGACACGTGGCAATTTCTCAATGCCTCACTTGGCATGTCAAAAGTGGACAATCCATCTTCCCTTCAATGCAAACTAGTCTAATCTTAGCTTTTTCACTTCCTATATAAAGTTGTCACCAACTTCTATTGTGTAAACCAAAATAATATCAATCTCAAAGCAGTCTTACTCTTCTCTTTGTTCTTCATTCTTGATTTTAGTATATATATATAGAAGAATGAGAGTCATAACATTTGATCCAAATTTTAGCCTTCAAAAAATCAGCAAAGAAAACTCTCAACATAGAGTTTTAGTAGAAGAAATTGAAGGGCTAATTAAAGTTTACAAAGATGGCCATGTTGAAAGACTTCCAATAGTCCCAAATGTCACAACTACATTACCTCTTGAACTTGGTGTTATCTCTACTGATATTATAATTGATAGTTTCACAAATATTTGGGCACGTTTATATGTCCCAAAATTATGTCAAGAAAAATTCCCTTTGTTAATTTATTTCCATGGAGGTGGATTTTGTGTTGGCTCAGTTTCTTGGATTTGTTACCATGAATTCTTAGCAAAATTAGCAGCAAATGCTAATTGTGTGATTATGTCCGTTAATTATCGATTAGCACCCGAAAATCGTCTTCCGGCAGCTTATGATGACGGCGTTAAGACGATTATGTGGCTAAGAGAAAAAGTCATTAGTGGAGCTAATGAAGATTATTGGTGGTTAAGTAAGATTAATTTTTCTAGCATTTTCTTTGGAGGTGATAGTGCTGGTGGGAACATAGCCCACAATGTAGCAAAAAGGGTTTGTTCTAAAAGTCATGATTTAAAGCCATTGACCATAAAAGGTACAATTTTAATTCAACCCTTTTTTGGAGGTGAGTCAAGGACTTATTCCGAAAAATACACGGCGCAGCCGCCACGGTCGGCGCTCACATTAGCAAGCGCCGACACATACTGGCGGCTCGCGTTACCGGCATGGGCTAACCGGGACCACCCGTGGTGTAATCCGGCAGCCAAAGACTGTCAAAATTTGGTGGATTTAAGGGATATTCCTGGTATATTGGTATGTATATCAGAGTTGGATATTTTGAAAGACAGAAATTTGGAGTTTTGTGCTACTTTAAATAGAGATGCTGGCAATTATAGGAAGGTAGACTACTTGATGTTTAAAGGTGTAGGCCATGGATTTCAAGTATTGAACAAGTCTCAGGTTGCACAAACAAGAACTGCAGAGCTGATTGCACATATTAAGGCTTTTATCAGCAAATGATCACAATTTAATTCTTCTTATGTGTTCATAACCAAGGATTTGAATTATAATCCCTCACACTATATTATAAATTTTATACTATAATGTTTTTTTGTGATTTTTATATAAATAGTCAGTTGAATTTATTATTTACTTTTGTTAGTCATATAAATAAATTATACATATGTTTTTGATTATAATTTATAAATATAGGAGTATTATATATCTGCGATTATTTTAATTTAATCTGTTAGAAGGTAGTTTTTTTATGTGTACTTTTACTGGATGCAACATGTCACCTACCATCTTGTACAAGTTATTACAAATCTATGTCTATTGTGGAAATTAAGCTACTTATAATTGGCTATAAAATGACCTAAAAATTGTAAAAATCATTATACAAACATCCTCTGCGCTTGTCAACCAAATGTGTATGTGAACTTTAATGTACGCTTAAGCTTGTTCGACAACAAAAACTTTAAGTCTTTCTTACTTTTACTTTAATTTTACGTTCAATCAAACATATAATTACATTTCAATTCCAAACAAGTTAAGTACGTTTATAAAATAATCACTTCTCATATAAACATAACACAACGAAAGTTTGACAAAATGTGGGTCATAATGAAATGACATGGTACTCTATGTTGGCACGTGCACTTGTCCAGTACAAGTAATTAAGAGCAATTAGTTACATGTTAAAACAAACAAAAAATAGCACCGGCACTATTAGAAATTCGGTAAAAGTTAATTAAAAAAAGTCGATTAACTTTGATCGGTCAATAAATTGGCCAAAAAACCAATCAAAAATAGTCGATTTTTTTAAAATAATTTAGTTTTTAATTTTTTTTTACGAAATCGATCAACTTTGGTCTTTTTTTTTTTTTTGGCGCAAAAATACATGAAACTATTTTTGAGTCCCTTAAAATTTATTTTTCAAGAAATCGATCAACTTTGGTTGGTTTTTCAATTAAAATAAATAAAAATTAATATTAAAAAACCAATCAATCGATCGGTCATTTTAAAAAACCGACCAACTTTGATCAGTAATTTTATATTTTAATAAAATTGACCAACTTTGATCGGTTATTTTCGTGCGAAAATATAATTAAAGAGTATAAATCAAATAAAAGATAATATTAAACAAAAGCACTGATGGTCTAGTGGTAGAATAATATCCTGCCACAGTACACGTCATTCGATTCCTAGATGGTGAATCTTTTGATTATATAATTATTCAATCCCAAATTATTCCCATCAATTTCAAACATCTAATTAAATTTTGATGGATTGACATTCTTTTAAACTCTTGTTTACTGATTCTCTGGATAAAAACAAGTGGAGAAACGACGTTGATAAGAAGACAACAGAAAAGGCAGTGTCCGACTCTATTATTTATGGAAAAGGTTAAGTACATGAACCGAAAAACAATAATTTCCTTTCTAGAAACTTGATCAAATAATTAAAACCTCAAATTAAATAAGAAATATCGATGAAAAAAATCCTCAACTTTATACAGTAATACAGGTCTCAGTTTCTAATTAGATATCTTCCTAAATTGGTTAAACCCCAAATTATTGAATTGATATTGAAATAAAACAAGTCAATTAGAGAGAAATGGATATTAAGTATTCATATATATGATCAACTCCAACTAACTTGCTTTGAGATTGTATTGTGTTGTTGAATATCTCTACCTTAAACCTAGGGGTAGCAAACGGGCGGGGTGGGGCGATATAGAACAGGCTAAAACGGGTAATGAAAAACGATAAATTATCCGACCAGACTTATATTAATACGGATAAAAAAACGGGTTAACCGGCAGATAATATGGATGATATTATTCATGGCTTCTTGAATATGATCACTTTTGAAAAAAAAATTCGTCTCTCAAACTTGAGAAACTCCCAATTTGAGATTTTACAAATATAAAAGTTAAACTCATAGGTTATCCATTGATTATCCATTTTCTAAATGGATAATATGATTATTATTTATATTTGATCCATTTTTAAAAAGTTCATTATCCAACCCATTTTTTAGTGTATAATATGGGTGATTAACTGTTTTCTTTTAATAATTTTGCCACCGTCACTCAAACCTAAATATATATACTCATTAAAGGAGAAATCAAAAATAAAATGAAAATGAGCAAGATGGTAAATCTTAAAACTGAAAACAAAATAACGAACAAAGTGAAAAAGAGAACAAATTAAAAGCAAATCAAGCAATTTGGCAACAAGCAAAGTACCTCGATCAGTGTCAGCTTCGTTAAGGTAACACTATTCACTTAACAGATTCGTTTGATTACCACTGGCTTAAAAACCAAGGATAATAAGATCTTCTGATTAACAACATTTCCTAGTTTAATTTATATTAAGAGCATAGTTATAACGGTGATGGTGTAAAAATATTTTCTTAATTAAATCACTTATTACAAGTAAATCTTTAAAATAAGCATTAATAAGTAACCTGATAAAAATAATAACTAACCTATTATTATTAGTTAAAATAGAGAATTTTTATTTTATTAGTGCGTATAACTTAAATCGTTATTCAACCCCTTAGGAAACGACCTTTTTCTGGATCCTTATGAACACTAGATATTAGGTGTATCGGGCTGACTTCTGTCTTGTTTTATTAAACAAAAGAATTGAGTTTGTAGAAAAAGATGACAAAGAAGCAAGTAACTAGAGGAACTATTAATTAGCGGACATGCTTTTTGATAATGAGTGGTGTTGAGACTTGACTCTAAGGCTTATGTTTGCTCCCATACCATATTTAATATATGATTTGTTTATTTTTAAAATCGGATAATAATTAAACTTATAACTAGTTTTAAGGATATGTGATTTCACCTAGCACAAATTGACAAATATGATATTTAATGCTAGAAATTGACGGTAAAATTAGAAATGTAATTTGGCCATCGAGCTAGATCGCCCACGAACCGGCTGAAAATATAGTTAAGAAATATGAACTGAACTGAAGAACAAGAGAGTTTTAGAGAGAAAAGTGTTGTATTGCTTTGATATGCGAGAATTAGATGATTATAAATGATTAGAGCCCCTTTATATAGTAGAGGAATTCTACTTATGGTACAATGCTAAAATACAGAAAAAAATCCCATGATTGGCTATTTAACCTTTCTTGATTTTGATCCGTTCCGAGATTTTCGCCACGATCCTCGACCAGTCACGGATATCTCGGCTTTCTGTTAGTATGTTATCTTCGGTCTTGTTCGATGTTCATCTTGTTTTGTCTCGATCATTATTTGTTTCGATCTCGATTGGTACTTCGAATCCCGAGCTCAGTACCGTACCTTCATGTCTTGGCCTGATATAACACGAGGTTGATCCTCGGTCCACCATCCTGGTCTCGGTTAATCAAACAAAATTGGGTGAGTCCAATTTTAACTGTGTACAGATAATCCCCTTATTTTTTGGAGTGTATTGACAAGAAAAGAATTGAGTCTCCGAACTTTACCCCAATTTGTCATGACGTCAGCACCATGACGTAAGCGACAGAGGTGACCGAAACGTCCCGTCAGTACAGTTCCCCAGGCATTTAATGTGCGTCAGTCAATGGTCGACCACTACTAGTGTAACGACCCGATCTGTCGTTACATAGAACCTGCATTAAAATTACTGTATTTAACTTGTCATAGGTTGATTATTCCATTATTGAGGTGTTAGAGTTGATAGGCTTGAAATCAGGATGGTTAAATGAGAATTCAAGCACTTAGTCCTTAAGAATAACCTTAAATGAGAAAAAAGTCAACTAAGAGTTGACTTATGGGTAAACGACTCCGGAATAAGAATTTTATAACTCGAATAGCTTCGTTAGGTGATTTGGAACTTAGGAGTGTGTCCGGAATAATGTTATGAGGTCCGGTGTAGGGCTTGAATTGGCGAAAGTTAGTTTTTGGCGATTTTCGGTCGGCAGTGAAAAATAGGCTATCGGGGTCAGAATGGAATTCCGGAAGTTGGAACATGTTCGTAATGTCATTTTGGCTATGTCTGCAAAATTTCATGTAAATCGGAGGTGTTTTGGTTGGTTTCGGCGTAGTTGGCGAATTTTAGGAGTTTCAAAGTTCTTAGGCTTGAATCCAATGTAAATTTGGCGTTTTGATGTTAGTTTTGGTGTTTTAAGAGTGCGACTAAGTTTGACTGGGGTCCCGAGGGGCTTGGGATTGATATCGGGTGGTTATCGAGCATTTTTGACCTTAGGGAAATCTGTCGTGTGCTGGTTTGCTGGTGTTTTCGCACCTGCAGAAGGGAAGTCGCAGGTGCGAAGTTCTGATTATGTAGGAGAGGTCCGCAGGTGCGGAATGTGTATTGCAGGTGCGGAAATTTTGAGTTCCCAGGGGAGATCGCAGGTGCGGAAGGGGCATCGCACCTGCGAAGCCGCAGGTGCGAGTAAGTGATCGCAGGAGCGAGAATCACTGGACAGAAGGTATAAAAACCAGCCTTCGCGAATTTTAGCCATCTTTCTCAATACTTCATCCGGGTTTGATGTTTTTGAAGGGTTTTGAAGAGGGAATTCAATAGTTCTTCACCAAGGTAAGATCTTTGGACTATAAACTAGTTTACATGTCATTAAAGGTGTGGAAATTAGGGAAAAGTCAGTGTAAATTTGGGTGATTAGGGCTTGGGAGTTAGAATATTTAAAATGATGATTTGAGGGGTCATTTGGACTCCGAATTTAGTGTTCTTCATATGTACGGATTCGTGAGAGGACGAAGAACAGTTTGGTATAAAAGTTTCTGGATTTCGAGACGTGGGCCCGGGGGTCGGGTTTTGACCGGTTTCGGATTTTTGGGTGAATTTTGATATTTTCAATTGGTAGTTGTTCCTTAAGTATATATTGATGATAAAAATCTGAACTTGGTAGATTTGAAGCACTCGGAGGCCGAATTTACAGGCAAGGGCATTGCGGAGTAGTGTGTTAGCCGGTTTTGAGGTAAGTAACGCTTCCAAACTTGGAACTGAGGGTTCGAAACCCCAAACTATTTGATATTTGTTGTTAATTAAGGTGACGCACTTTCCAAGTGACGGGCATGCGGGCGTTTACAGAATATTTGTAGCCTGGCTTATCCCATGGCGCTGTCTACTGGTTATCCCAGATTGATATTGTACTGTGAATGTAGTAATTACCTGGAACGAAATAGAAATCGTGCTAAGTATAAATGTTAAGGTTTCACGCCGATGTGTTTAGACCGGAATGGTCGATTATTGTTGTCTCTATCTGTGATTATTGTTTTCATGTACTCAGTCATGTTATAGTATATGTTTCATGCCTAAGTCTCGTAAGTTGCTAGTTATTTATATTATCATTGGTTTGGGCTGCATTGCATATGTTAGAGCATTCTAAGTGTGACTGGAAGGTACTGACTGAGTGAGGCTTAAAGCCTAGTTTGAGACAGTTATGAGGTCGGACTGCACACCGCAGCAATCCTGAAATCATGCCTTTGTTGGCTTGATATAGAGATTGGGCTGAAAGGAGCCCCTCCGGAGTCTATACACCCCCAGTGAGCGCACAGATATTCCGGAGATGGATTTCTCCGTGGTTGTTATGTTCCGGAGATGGATTTCTCCGTGGGGGCTGGATCAGCTATTTTCCTCAGTACTTAGTGACTGTGTCACTTGTGTTTATGTAATATACGGGATGGACTTCTCTGGGCCTGAAAGCCGTATTCTAGTACTGAGTGGACCACCTTGTGAGAGCTTGATTAATGAGTACACATTATTCATGATTCCATATGCATTCATGCTAGTATGCAGGGTTACAGACATATCTTGATACATCATATTTAATTCCTGATATATTACTGTCATGTCCAATTTATATACGGTTGTTTGAATTGTCGGGGGTTTAGTCCGTCACTACCTCTCAACCCGTAGTTTGATTTTGTTACTACTGAGTTAGTGTACTCACGTTACCCCCTGCACCTTGTGTGCAGATCCAGGTACAGAGGAGTTCAGCTCGGGCCAGGGAGCGCATCAATTTCATCAGAGTTGACGAGGTAGCAGCCTGCGATCGTGATCTCGTCTTCTCTTTCCTTTCTACCTGTCGTATTTATTTTCAGATTATGTTAGTCATTTCATTTGATTTTATTTAGTATTAGCAGCTCATGATTGTGTGAAACTAGATCCGGGAACTGTAGGAATTGTCTTTTGAATTTTTTAAACCAGTTTTTCCCAAAATACTGGATTTATTATATTATTATTGATTTCAGAATTTGTTAAAAAAGGGCTTTCTATGGGAATTTGTACTTAGTTAGATAAAATGGGTGGCTTGCCTGGTTCCACGACAGGCGCCATCACGACTCCGGAAATGGGTCGTGACAAGTTGGTATCAGAGCGCTAGGTTAATAGGTTTCACCATTCATGAGTAGGTTTAGTAGAGTCTTGCGGATCGGTAAAGAGACGTCTGTACTTATCTTCGAGAGGCTGCAGAACCTTTAGGAAAAATCTCACATTCTTTGAATTCTGTCGTGCGACTCTGTTGAACTCTGAAACTAAACTTCTGTTGTTTTCATTCTCTCACAGATGGTGAGGACTCGTGCTAATGATAGTGGTGACCAGATCCTAGCAGGACTAACCCGAGGTCGAGGCCGTGGCAGAGGGAGGGGTGCTGCCCGCACAGCAGCCGGGGCAGCACTTGTGGACCCTTCCGTTACTCAGGAGAAGGTCCCCGCAGCTGAGATTCCAGCGGGGCAGACTCAGGCACTAGCAGTGCCCATTGTGATTCCGGGTCTTCAGGAGACCCTAGCCCAGATTTTGACGGTGTGCACCAGCTTGGCACAGGCCGTCGCTATGTCCACTACTGCTACTACTTCTCAGTCCGGGGGAGGCATCCACACTCCAGCTGCCCAGACACCTGAGCTGGTCATCCAGGGATTTCAGACACCTGGGGCAGCCCCATTGCAGCAGATTGCTCCGGCACAGGATTATGTGGTCCCAGCCTCAGCTGACGATGAGCAGCGTAGGTTGGAGAGGTTCAACAGACTCCAGCCTCTGACTTTTAGGGGTACAGAGGGTGAGGATGCCCATGCTTTCTTGGGCAAGTGTCAGAGGATACTACGTACTGCAGGGATATTAGAGGCCAGCGGGGTTCCATTCACTACATTCCAGTTTTTAGGAGCTGCACTTGCTTGGTGGGAGGCCTATGAGAGGCGCAGAACCGCTGATGCAGCGCCCCTTACATGGCACCAGTTCTCCATTCTCTTTCTGGAGAAGTATATACCTCAGTCTCGTAGAGAGGAGCTGCGCAGAGAGTTCGAGCAGCTGCGTCAGGGAGACATGACCGTGACACAGTATGAGATGAGGTTCTCTGAGTTAGCCCGTCATGCCATATGGCTAGTTCCCACAGACAGGGAGAGTATTCGGAGATTTGTTGTTGGTCTTTCTTACCAGCTACGAGTTTTTCTGACCAGGGAAAGGGTATCCAGTGCTTCTTTTGAGGAGGTAGTTGACATAGCCAGGGAGATTGAGTCAGTGCGCTTCCAGGAGCATGTTGAGAGGGAGGCCAAGAGGCCTCGAGGTTCTGGTAATTATAGTGGTGACCACTCAAGAGGTCAGTCCCGGCACAGCAGAGGCAGACCATTCAGGCCTCCTCCGCCATCCCGTCCAACTTATAGTGGTGCTTCATCAGGACACGGTCCCCGCAGCTCTCATCCGGACCGTTCCTCATTCAGTGCACTTCCAACCCAAAGCTCATCTCGGCCACCATCAGTTCAGGGTTCCTCAGCACATGGTTCTTCTAGCAGCTACCCAGGTCCCAGGGGTTCCCTTCAGTCCCCATCGCCAATTGCTGGTAGAGGTTGTTTCGAGTGTGGGGATCTGGGTCACATCAAGAGGTATTGTCCCCGCCTTACTAGTAGTTCATTTCAGCACAGGAACCCGCCTCCAGCTTCAACACCAGTTACTACACCACCTGCTTAAGCAGCCAGGGGTGGAGGTCGGTCAGGCAGAGGTCGCCTCAGAGGGGGAGGTCGGTCAGGTGGAGGGCAGGCCCGTTTCTACGCACTTCCGGGCAGACTAGATGCCATAGCTTCAGATGCAGTGATTACAGGTATTATCTTAGTCTATCACCGGGATGCTGCAATATTATTTGATCCTAGTTCTACGTATTCATATGTTTCTTCATACTTTGCACATTTCTTGGATACACCCCGTGAGTCCTTGGTTTCAGCTGTTCATGTGTCGACTCCGGTGGGGGATACTGTTGTGGTAGACCGGGTGTACCGGTCTTGTATTATATCTATTGGGGGTCAGAAGACCCGGGAAGATCTATTATTACTTAGCATGGTTGAATTCGATGTGATTTTAGGCATGGATTGGCTATCTCCATACCATGTGGTTCTCAACTGTCACGCCAAGACCGTGACCTTAGCGATGCATGAATTGCCAAGGATTGAGTGGAGAGGTTCGGTGGAGTACGTGCCTAGCCGGGTGATTTCTTTTCTGAAGGCTCATCGTATTATTGGGGAAGGGTTGTGAGTCTTATCTGGCCTTTGGGAGGGACGTTAGTAGTGAGACTCCTTCCATTGATTCTATTCCCGTGGTTTGTGAGTTCCCGGACGTTTTCCCAGCAGACCTGCCAGGCATGCCACCTAACAGGGACATTGATTTTGGTATCGACCTATTGCTTGAGACCCAACCTATCTCTATTACTCCTTACCGCATGGCCCCAGCAGAGTTGAAGGAATTGAAGGAACAACTTCAGGAACTCCTAGATAAGGGGTTTATTCGGCCTAGTGTGTCGCCTTGGGGTGCACCAGTGTTGTTCGAAAATAAGAAGGATGGATCCATGCGTATGTGCATTGACTACAGACAGCTGAACAAGGTTACGGTGAAGAACTGGTATCCTTTGCCCCGTATTGATGACTTGTTCGATCAGCTTCAGGGAGCTAGAGTGTTCTCCAAGATCAACTTGAGGTCTAGGTACCATCAGCTGAAGATTCGGGATTCTGATATTCCGAAGACCGCTTTTAGGACCAGATATGGCCACTATGAGTTTCTGGTTATATCTTTTGGGCTGACCAATGCCCCAGCCGCGTTCATGCATTTGATGAACATCGTGTTTTAGCCTTACCTTGATTCATTCGTTATTGTGTTCATTGATGATATCCTGGTGTACTCTCGTAGCCAGGAGGAGCACGCTCAGTATTTGAGGGTTGTGTTGTAGAGATTGAGGGACGAGAAACTTTATTCAAAGTTCTCCAAATGTGAATTTTGGCTTGGTTCAGTAGTTTTCCTGGGTCACATAGTGTCTAGTGAGGGTATTCAGGTAGACCCGAAGAAGATAGAGGCGGTGTAGAGTTGGCCCAGACCGTCCTCAGCCACGGATATTAAGAGTTTCTTGGTTTTGGCGGGTTATTACCGTCGCTTTGTGGAGGGATTTTCTTCTATTGCTTCACCTTTGACCAGATTGACCCAGAAGGGTGCTCCATTCAGATGGTCCGAGGAGTGCGTGGAGAGCTTTCAGAAGCTCAAGTCAGCATTGACTACAGCTCCAGTATTGGTATTGCCTATAGGTTCGGGTTCTTACACAGTTTATTTTGATGCTTCTAGAGTTGGATTGGGAGCGGTGTTTATGCAGGATGGTAAGGTGATTGCCTACGCGTCCAGACAGTTGAAGGTACACGAGAAGAATTATCCAGTGCACGATCTTGAGTTAGCTGCCATTGTTCATGCCTTAAAGATTTGGCGTCATTACTTGTATGGGGTATAGTGTGAGATCTTCACTGATCATCGTAGCTTGCAGTATCTGCTAAGGCATAAGGACTTGAATTTACGCCTGAGGAGATGGTTAGATCTTCTTAAAGACTATGACTTAACTATTCTGTATCACCAGGGAAAGGTCAATGTAGTGGCTGATGCCTTGAGTCGCCGAGCCGAGAGTTTGGGGAGCCTAGCTCACCTTTCAGTAGCAGAGCGACCGTTAGCACTTGATGTTCAGGCTTTAGCGGGACAGTTGGTGAGATTGGATTTGTCAGACCCTACGCGAGTGGTAGCTAGCATGGCTTCCCCGTCTTCTTTATTTGATCAGATTAAGGCACGACAGTATTATGACCGCGACTTGTTAGTCGTTCGGGATAGAGTTCGTCGGGGTGATGCCCGGGATGTGGCTATCGATGATTATGGGGTTATGAGGATGCATGGCCGTATTTGTGTGCCCAATGTGGATGGTATTCAGGAGTTAATATTAGCAGAGGCTCACAGTTCGCAGTATTCTATTCATCCGGGTGCCGCGAAGATGTACCAGGATCTGAGGCAACATTATTGGTGGAAGAGGATGAAGAGAGATATTGTTGAGTATGTAGCACGGTGTTTCAACTGCCAGCAGGTCAAGTATGAGCACCAGAGACCAGGTGGACTACTTCAGAGGTTAGATATTCCGGAGTGGAAGTGGGAGCGGATCACCATGGACTTTGTAGTTGGGCTTCCACGAACTTCGAAGAGTTTTGATGCTATTTGGGTCATTGTGGATAGATTGACCAAGTCCGCGCACTTCATTCCTGTCAGCACTTCTTATACTTCAGAGCGGTTGGCTGGTAATTACATTAAGGAGATTGTCCGGTTGCATGGAGTTCTGATTTCTATTATTTCTGACAGAGGTACTCAGTTCATATCTCAATTTTGGAGGGCCGTACAGAGAGGTATGGGTACCGAGGTGGAATTGAGCACTGCATTTTATCCTCAGAACGACGGGCAGTCAGAAAGGATTATTCAGATTCTGGAGGACATGTTACGGGCTTGGGTGATTGATTTTGGTGGTTCATGGGATCAGTTCTTGCCACTAGTGGAGTTTGCGTATAATAACAGCTACCAGTCCAGTATTCAGATGGCCCAATATGAGGCTTTATATGGTAGGAGGTGTAGATCGCCGATTGTTTGGTTCGAGTCTGGTGAGGCTAGGTTATTGGGCACAGATTTGGTTCAGGATGCGTTGGAGAAGGTGAAGTTGATTCAGGAGCGACTTCGCACCGCGAAATCTAGACAGAAGAGTTATGCAGACCGGAAGGTTCGGGATGTGTCCTTTATGGAAGGGGATAAGGTACTGCTGAAGGTATCACCTATGAAGGGTGTTATGAGGTTCGGAAAGAGAGGAAAGTTAAATCCGTGGTTTATTGGTCCCTTCGAGGTGCTTCAGAAGGTTGGAGAGGTGGCTTATAGACTTGCCTTGCCACCCAGTCTATCGAGTGTTCATCCGGTATTCCATGTGTCGATGCTCAGAAAATATGTTGGTGACCCNTAGACAGAAGAGTTATGCAGACCGGAAGGTTCGGGATGTGTCCTTTATGGAAGGGGATAAGGTACTGCTGAAGGTATCACCTATGAAGGGTGTTATGAGGTTCGGAAAGAGAGGAAAGTTAAATCCGTGGTTTATTGGTCCCTTCGAGGTGCTTCAGAAGGTTGGAGAGGTGGCTTATAGACTTGCCTTGCCACCTAGTCTATCGAGTGTTCATCCGGTATTCCATGTGTCGATGCTCAGAAAATATGTTGACGACCCGTCTCATGTGTTAGACTTTGGCACAGTTCAGCTTGAGGATGATATGTCTTATGAGGTAGAGCCAGTGGCTATATTGGCTCGCGAGGTCAGAAAGTTGAGGTCAAAGGAGATAGCTTCAGTGAAGGTCCATTGGAGAGGTCAGCCAGTGGAGGAGGCTACTTGGGAGACCGAGCGGGAGATGCAGAGCAAATATCCTCACTTGTTTGAGACTCCAGGTATGTTTCTAGACCTGTTCGAGGACGAACATTTGTTTAAGAGGGGGAGAATGTAACTATTCGGTCCGTCGTTACGTAGAACCTGCATTATAATTACTGTATTTGACTTGTCATAGGTTGTTTATTCCATTATTGAGGTTTTAGAGTTGATAGGATTGAAATCGGAATGGTTAAATGAGAATTCAGGCACTTAGTCCTTAAGAATAGCCTTAAATGAGAAAAAAGTCAACTAAGAGTTGAATTATGGGTAAACGACTCCGGAATAGGAATTTTATAACTCGAATAGCTTCGTTAGGTGATTTGGGACTTAGGAGTGTGTCCGGAATAATTTTATGAGGTCCGGTGTAGAATTAGGCTTGAATTGGCGAAAATTAGTTTTTGGCGATTTTCGGTCGGCAGTGAAAAATAGGATATCGGGGTCGGAATGGAATTCCGGAAATTGGAACAGGTTCGTAATGTCATTTTTCCTATGTCTGCAAAATTTCAGGTAATTCGGAGGTGTTTTGGTTGGTTTTGGCGTAGTTGGCGAATTTTAGGAGTTTCAAAGTTCTTAGGCTTGAATCCAATGTAAATTTGGCGTTTTGATGTTAGTTTTGGTGTTTTAAGAGTGCGACTAAGTTTGAATGATATTATGGGATGTGTTGGTAACTTTAGTTGGGGTCCCGAGGGGCTCGGGATTGATATCGGGTGGTTATCGGGCATTTTTGGCCTTAGGAAAATCTGTTGTGTGCTGGTTTGCTGGTGTTTTCGCACCTGCGGAAGGGAAGTTGTAAGTGTGAAATTCTGACTGTGTAGGAGAGGTCCGCAGGTGCGAGGAGTTTGTCGCACTTGCGATGTCGCAGGTGCAGAATGTGTATCGCAGGTGCGGAATTTTTGAGATCCCAGGGGAGATCGCAGGTGCGGAAGGGGCATCGCATCTGCGAAGCCGCAGGTGCGGGTAAGTGATCGCAGGAGCGAGAATCACTGGACAGAAGGTATAAAAACCAGCCATCGCGAATTTTAGCCATCTTTCTCAATACTTCATCCGGGTTTGAAGTTTTTGAAGGGTTTTGAAGAGGGAATTCAATAGTTCTTCACCAAGGTAAGATCTTTGGACTATAAACTCATTTACATGTGATTAAAGGTGTGGAAATTAGGGAAAAGTCAGTGTAAATTTGGGTGATTAGGGCTTGGGAATTAGAATATTTAAAATGGTGATTTGAGGGGTCATTTGGACTCCGAATTTAGTGTTCTTCATATGTACGGATTCGTGAGAGGACGAAGAACAGTTTGGTATAAAATTTTTTGGATTTCGAGACGTGGGCCCGGGGATCGTGTTTTGACCGGTTTCGGATTTTTGGGTGAATTTTGTTATTTTCAATTGGTAATTGTTCCTTAAGCATATATTGATGATAAAAATCTGAACTTGGTAGATTTGGAGCACTCGGAGGCCGAATTTAGAGGCAAGGGCATTGCGGAGTAGTGTGTTAGCCAGTTTTGAGGTAAGTAACACTTCCAAACTTGGAACTGAGGGTTTGAAACCCAAAACTATTTGATATTTGCTGTTAATTAAGGTGACGCACTTGCCAAGTGATGGGCATGCGGGCGTTTACAGAATATTTGTAGCTTGGTTTATCCCATGGCGCTGTCTACTGGTTATCCCGGATTGATATTGTACTGTGAAGGTAGTAATTACATGGAACGAAATAGAAATCGTGCTAAATATAAATGGTAAGGTTTCACGCCGATGTGTTTAGACCGGAATGGTCGATTATTTTTGTTTCTATCTGTGATTATTGTTTTCATGTACTCAGTCATGTTATAGTATATGTTTCATGCCTAAGTCTCATAAGTTGCTAGTTATTTATATTATCATTGGTTTGGGCTGCATTTCATATGTTAGAGCATTCTAAGTGAGACTGGAAGGTACTGACTGAGTGAGGCTTAGAGCCTAGTTTGAGACAATTATGAGGTCGGACTGCACACCGCAGCGATCCTGAAATCATGCCTTCGTTGGCTTGATATAGCGCTTGGGCTGAAAGGAGCCCCTCCGGAGTCTATACACCCCCAGTGAGCGCACAGATATTCCGGAGATGGATTTCTCCATGGTTGGTATGTTCCGGAGATGGATTTCTCCGTAGGGGCTGGATCAGCTGTTTTCCTCAGTACTTAGTGACTGTGTCACTTGTGTTTATGTAATATACGAGATGGACTTCCCTGGGTCTGAAGGTCATATTCTAGTACTGAGTGGACCACCTTGTGAGAGCTCGATTAATGAGTACACATCATTCATGATTCCATATGCATTCATGCTAGTATGCAGGGTTACAGACATATCTTGATACATCGTATTTAATTCCTGATATATTACTGTCATGTCCAATTTATATACGGTTGTTTGAATTGTCGAAAGTTTAGTCCGTCACTACCTCTCAGCCCGTAGTTTGGTTTCGTTACTACTGAGTTGGTGTACTCACGTTACCCCCTGCACCTTGTGTGCAGATCCAGGTACAGAGGAGTTCAGCTCGGTCCAGGGAACGCATCAATTTCATCAGAGTTGACGAGGTAGCAGCTGACGACTGTGATCTCGTCTTCTCTTTCCTTTCTACCTGTCGTATTTATTTTCAGACTATGTTAGTCATTTCGTTTGATTTTATTTAGTATTAGCAGCTCATGACTGTGTGACACTGGATCCGGGAACTGTAGGAATTGGTCTTTCGAATTTTATAAATCGGTTTTTCCCAAAATACTGGATTTATTATATTATTATTGATTTCAGAATTTGTTAAAAAGGGGCTTTCTATGGGAATTTGTACTTAGTTAGATAAAATGGGTGGCTTGCCTGGTTCCACGACAGGTGCCATCACGACTCCGGAAATGGGTCCTGACAACCAGCTTTGAACCGCTGCCTTGATACCAATAAATAGGCCCATTTTTCATTCTTTCAAACTTTACTTTCAATCTCTTCTACTCTAATCTTCAAAGTTCTTTGCACTCTTCAAGTTTCTTATCTTCAAGCTTTGGAGTTCTATCGTTTGTTCCTTCTACGACACCAAAAATAACAATCTCACTTCTTCTTTACTCGCATAGATGGCTAAGACGTCTAAAACTTTTCCACAAAAAGAGACTGTCTCCTCATCTCAGCCGGCCGGCGAGAAAACAACGACGGAGTCACGCCTTGAGGAGCTTGTTCCCGGGGTGTGTGTTATTAGTTCCGACTTCAAACAATGACGGATTCACGCCGATCGATGCGAACCAGTATCGAGATACATATGCTCGATATCAAAAAGCTTCCTTGAACAAGTGAAGAAGGACTACAACTGGGGGGACAAAGAGGTTGTGATACCGGCCTCTGAAGAGGAAATCACGACCCACGTGGAGGGGTTCTTGAGTGTTACACTTACCCTTTCACGTTGGGTCCCCTCGATCTAGTCATCATAGACTTCTGCAAGAAGTATCGAGTGACCCTCGGCCAAATTCACCCCTCCTTTTGGAGGATTGTGATACAGCCCCATTTCTTTGCGAGCAAGATCGACGGGCTCCCTTTCACCCTCAATCATTTAATAAGATTGTACAACCCTCAACTTTATCGAGGTGTGTTAATAAAACTCCAACACCGGGCCACCAAGACTTTCATCTCAAGCATAGATGAGGACAGAGACCGGGGTTGGATGGGTCGGTTTGTCTGAGTGAGGACCTGGGACCTGATCTCGGCTGAGAGCATGTCGTTTCCCAAAAGATGGAATTCGAAACGTATATAATTCCATTATTAGTTTGTGCTTGTTAATTTCATTTCTTCACCTTTTCTTATCAATGTTCGTTTTCTGTGTAGCTACTGCCTGGATGCCGGATGTGGTTCCCCATCTCGAGAATTGGGTCAGGAGCCTGGTCTCGACATTGACATATGTTGAACTAGAATGGCACGATTTATCGAAGGGCCGGTGGGAAGCCAAGAACCATGGTAAGCCTTATTCTTTTCTATAACGATTTGATTAAAACATCCTTCTGAACTTACTCAGTTTCCTCTTCTGCAAGTCTCAAAAAAGATGCAATCATGAGGCCCCCGTCTGGTGAAGAAGAAGCCTCACTCTCTGTTCCGAAGCCAGCAAAGGAGAGTAAGAAGAAAAGGGCTTTGACCTCCGAGGTGCCAGATCCTAAGAAGAAAGCGGCTCATAAGCCTTAGAAGAATGTGACCCCCCTGTCCATGGAGTCAGTTCGACTCCTAAAGAGGCGGAAGAAGAATAAGAATAAGAAAAGGAGGATGATTCTGGTCTGGTGGCTCGAGCGCGAGCTAATATCACACCTCTTTTTTTCCACACAACCCTATTACTGGGTTGAGTTAGAAGAGTTTTTCTATTAAAGTGACATTTTGAAAAGGGATTATTTATTATTTAGATTCGCCACTTGCAATTGAGTTTGGTGTTCCAAGTCACCTTTTATTGAGTCCCTTATCAAAATGAAGATTTGATTCATAATTTATGGTCTACGAAAACAGAAGATTGAATAAGGAATTTTGTTGACCAGGAGAAAGTGTAAGGCACCCCTTGACTCTCGTGGTTCTAGCACGGTCACTTTATTTACTAATATAAGGCTTAAATCAATTTTTAGTTATTCTTTTATTTTATTGATTATGGCTTATTTATTACTGTTTAATTAATTATTATATTTTATTAGTTATTTTCACCAAGGTGCGGAACGCATACAAGGTACTTCTTTGAAATTAAATGTTAAACCAAGGTACGAAATGTACATATGGTTATAACATAATTATTTTAAATCTGAAGGCATCGAGACGCGGAATGCGCACATGATCCTTTTATTATTTAAGCATATCAATCCAAGGTTCGGGTATGAACACATAGGTTAATATTTAAAGTATATCTAAAGTTTTTCTAGTGTTTTAGAGTATTTCATTTGTTTTGTCTCTTTCAGATTCGAGACATTTATTTGCATAATTTTATTATTATTACTTATTGCAACGAGTCTTAAATTAGTTCATGATTCATCTCGCTACCTTATAAATATTTTTACCATTACAATTATTTATTCCTTGAAATAGTTAATTCGTAACCCCTATATGTACTTTATAAAAAAAAACTATTCTTGTAAATTGGCAAACTTAATCTTCTATCTAAACAAAAATTATTAAATTATTTCTGAACCTGTTTCGTGCGACACAAATTACACTACATAACAAAAGAACTATTAAATTCCAGTGATAGACGAATGAATTGATAGATACATTTAAAGAAAAACTTTTTAGAAACTCCATTTGTCCTAATTATATAGAAATGAAATTCGAGAGCCTAAGTAATTGACTATTGCATCCATGACCTTAAACATAATTGATGCAATGAACTTTTATACGTATGAAAAATGAAATGCATGCATAAAGTTAAAATAAACAGTATTCACAAAGTCAATAACACATTTACAACATATTCTTTATACGCAAACCAAGTTATATACTATCAACATGGAAATTATTTTTACTGCTCACCACCTTAATTTCTCTACACACATATATTTACACACTTAATTGAAAGATTAAATAATTTTGCAATGTCATCATAAGAGTTAAATAAGACCAGCAAGAATGATATAAAAAAAATTTGAAAGATGATTATTAATTAATAACTTGATTCATGAAAGATCTAAGCTTAACTATCAATATAAATATTATTTTAGGCCATGAGTAAAAGATTGATAATCAAATTTAACTTGAATCGACACCCAAACAAATATTTAGTTAACTCTAATTAAAAAAAAAATACTCAGAACAACTCAAAGATACATAAATGGAAATAAAAAGATGAAGCCAAAATTAATCAGAACCAACAAAACTATCTTTCATGTTGATAATGAAAATTCAAATATTACCTTTTTTGTGAAGCTTTTTACAATAAAATCACAGCCACAATCTACAGATTTCCAAAGCTAGCAATGCTAACTTTTCTAGAACCTCGAACTCGGAACCGCAAATGAAATCTCGAACTCCGTCTTCAAACTCTCTTTCTTTCTTACTTGCCCAATTCTTTCTCTTTTCTTTTTTTTTGTTCACTGCCTCCGCCAGGCTCTTCTATTCTCTTTTTTATCTTTTTGTTGTTCTCCAGTCCCCCTCTTTCACGTTCTTTTCTTCTTTATATAGAAAAATCTTGGCAGTTTGTTCTTGTTCCCCCCATTTGGAGTGGGGGAACGTGCATTGTAACGTGTGTGTGCATTGAGTGAGAAGTGAGGGGTTTGAGAAAAATGCAGTGTAATGGGGGTGTTAATTTTTAGTATTATATATATATACTAACTCACTTACTTTTAGACTTTAAAAAACCTATATTAGTAAGAGAACCCAATATTTATACTATAGTTTAAATTATACTAAGAAAATACCATAGCTTACTTATTACAATTCTAACTAAAAGATACCCCATCCATATATATATATATATATATATATATATATATATATACTATACTTTAAGAATGTGAGTATATTTTTTTTAATTAGATCGAATAAAATATATTAAGAGTAAGATAAAACTTTAAAACATCAAGATTAGACCTAAAAAATATTTGCACTAAAATAATATAATTTGGATGTGGTAAAAATTAGTTGTTCACAACATGCCCCTCTTTGCTTGGAAACATGAAGCGTTTTCAGGCAAAGAAAATGAATAAGGTGACTGATTTTTAACCTCACTATTATTTAAAAAGGAAAAGAAGAGAAAAGAAGGGGTTGCGGCCGAGCCTTGATTTTAGGCAGCCTACATATCCCGGGTTATAGAGGAATCAAGTCACATGTAGTTCAAGTGGAAGAAGAGTGATAAAGTATGCTTAGATGGAGAGCCCACTAAAGTTCCGATCCGCGGTTCCTACTATTACATCAAAATAAAAAGAAAATTACATACTCTTGAAATCTAAGAGTTACAAAATTCCTTTCTAAATGTCATCTGGAGTCTTGTCTTGATTCTTGACTTGCTTCCTTCATTGACTTTAGACTGAATCTTGATGCTCTCCAATATAACAGACTATGAAATATTCTTAACAGACTTGTTTCTTGATCAGATGATGAGAAGATGTGTCACGCCCCGAACCTGGGGAGGCGTGGCTGGCACCCGGTGTCGCATTGGCCCGAGCGAACCACTCTGTAACTCATTTATTTTCTTTGTGACTATCATGGGCCAACATGGCCAGAACTCGTAATGTACAACTTGTAAGTGGGCAACACTGTATCAATAAACTATCGTTCATAAAACATGAATACACATGGGCCGTTAAGGCTCTGACATACTGTACAAACTGAACATCTGTCTACAAAGCCTCTAAGATTTACTGACATCAAATGGGACAGGCAACCGGCCTACCCATAAGTCTGTAGTAAAACTCTGACACGGTGACTCATAGACCTGGTTGCACTCCGAATGAGGTGGAGTCTTACTTATCCTTCGCTGAATGCCAATCTCGTCTACTATGAGGGCTCGTCAAACTGATTATATATACCTGCAGGCATCAATGCAGTGTCCCAAACAAAACGATGTCAGTACGAATAATGTACTGAGTATGTAAGGCAAAACTGAAACGTAATAATAAGTCAACATTAATTAAAGACACATATGATCAACCTGTAAGTCTGGATAGCTTTGTAAAAACCATGAAATATTTATAATGTCATGCATATGCATACAAATGTCATGTAATGCATAGGTCTGTACGTATATAACATCATTAATCCTCTAAGGGCATCCCATCATATCATCTCAGCCACTGTGGGCAAATCATCAACGTATACCAAGTTCAGATTTTTATCATCAAATTATGCTTAAGGAGTGAATTCCAATATAAAAATATCAATTTAGCTCAAAAACCCGAATTTGGTCAAAACCCGACAACTGGGCCCGCATGCTGAAACTCAAAGATTTTTATACATAACTGTTCTTCATCATCTCACGAGTCCGTACATATAAATAACACTAAAATCGGAGTTCGTTTGACCCCTCAAATAAATCCCTAAAGGTCTCAAAATCTCAAGCCCTAAACCCACCTTTTTCTACTGATTTTCTTGACTTTAACACTGATATTATGTTCTATAATCATCCATAATTGAGTTTTAAGGTCCAAAACACTTACCTCTGTGAAGAAAAATGATTTCCCTTTTCAAAAATCGCCCACAAAGCTCTCTGTCCATACAAGAATGGTATAAAAAGGGTTTAAGTTGCGAAGGGTTTAATTATATACTGCCCAGTGATTTCTTCACTGCGATCGCGGCAAAAGCCACGCGATCGCGATTCGCAGCAACTCAAACCCACGCGATCGCAGCCCATCACACGCGATCGCGAAGCACACTAACCAGCCCCCATGCGCACCCTCTATCACTACACGACCGCAACACGCCCCACGCGATCGCACTGCTCAACCGCTCAACCTCTGCGATCGCGAACACACCTATGCGATCGCAGAGAGTAAAATTCTGCCCCTCACAATTTGAACTACGCGATTGCGACTCTCCCTATGCGATCGCAGTGAAGGAAAGCCTACTGCTTAAAAACCAGAAAACCAGCAATTTATCTAAGTCCAAAAATGCCCGTTAACCAACCGAAATCAATCTCGAGCCCCTCGGGACCCCAAGCAAACATACCAATACACCACGTATGATCATTCATGTTTAGTTGCACTCTCAAAACACCAAAACTAACATCAAAACACCAAATTTACATCGGATTTAAGCCTAAGAACTTTGAAATTTCTAAAATCCACCAACAATGCTGAAACTATCCAAAACAACTCCGATTGACCTGAAATTTTGCAGACATATGCAAAATGACATTACGAACCTGTTTCAACTTCTAGAATTCCATTCCAACCCCGATAGCCTATTTTCGACTGCCGACCGGAAATCGCCAAAAACTAACTTTCGTCAATTAAAGCCTAATTCTACACCGGGCATCACAAAAATATTTCGAACACACTCTAAGTCCCAAATCACCTAACGAAGCTATCCGAGCCATAAAATCCGCATTCCGAGGTCATTTACCAATAAGTGAACCCTCAGTTGACTTTTCCCATTTTAAGGATATTTTTAAAGACTAAGTTACTGAATTCTCATTTAACCATTCTGATTTCAAGCCTATCGACTCTAACACATCAATACTAGAATAACCAACCTATGACAAGTCAAGAATAGCAATAAAAATGCAAGTTCTACGTAACGACAGATCGGGTCGTTACATTCTCCCTGTCACGACCCCAGTTCGCGTTCCGTGAACATGTCGTGATGGCACCTAATCCCTATAACTAGGTAAGCCTATCAATGCGAAAAAACAACATAACTTGCGGAATAATTAATTAAAACTGAACAACTAAAAAAAGGCTGTATATAAATGTCGCTTGGCATATACAACCCAATAATGCGGAAGTCTACAATATCACCCCCAAAACCCGGAAACTCACGGGAAACACAGGCTAAAATGTAATACACTGCTCTAACTCCAGAATGTCTAAACAACTGTAAGGAAGGAAAAAAGCTTTCCACTAAAGTTGGAATAAGATAGAGACTCCTGGTCTGCGGACGCGGTAGATGTACCTCGAAGTCTCTCCTAGATCTCTCCACCTCGGGGATAGTGCGTCTGGGTGGAGGTACCTGGATCTGCACATGAAAAACAATCGCAGAAGGGGCATGAGTACACCACAACGGTACTTAGTAAGTGCCAAGCCTAAATTCGGTCGGGTAGTGACGAGGAAGGTCAGGGCCCTACTGAGGTTAAACAATATAATAGGAATTTACAGTATGAAAACAGGCAGTAATAATGAGTACAATAGTGAAATAAGACAAGTCAAACAAGGCAATAACAAAAACACAAAAAATGGAGTAAACACGGAATATGTATAGCTCAATAACAATGGTAACAATGAGGATCTCCCAGGATACCGTCCTGTAGTCCTTTTCTCAACTGTCCAGTAGATCTCCCGGGATACCGTCCCGTAGTCCATCATATGTGTATATCTGAAGGATCTCCCGGGATACCGTCCCATAGTCCAGCTATCAATGTGCAGGGGGATCTATCGGGAATCGAACCCACAGTCCCAAAGCAAATATGCAAGGGGATCTATCGGGAATCTAACCTGCAGTCCCAAAGTAAACAAACAAGGGGGGAGCTACCGGAATCCCACATCCGTAGTCCCAATGTAAATACGCAGCCACAACAAGAAAATATTCAGAAATAGAGTGCAAAAATACAGGGCAACAAGTAATTCTAGCCTAACATGCTTCACGTAGTACAATCAAAGCAACTTAAGCAAATAGGCAATTTAGGTCAACTAGGCATGCTTTTCTAAACTAACATAGGCTATAATTGCAAGTAGAATAAAGCAGGTAAGAAAGAAACTCAGTCTAAATATTTAAAATAAAACCGGACTTTCAACAATTAGAACAAGTACGCGCTCGTCACCTCACGTACAAGGCATTCAATTACCAAATATCACATCCTAAGAGGAAAGGTCCCCCACACAAGGTTAGATAAGCCACTTACCTCAAATCAGCTCAAAATCAACTCGAAACCACACGTTTGCCACGAGTATCCGACTCGAAATGGCCCAAATCTATACAATTCAATTACATATCGTAAATAACATCTCAAGAAACTGATTCTACTATTTAATTCAAAGCTAAGGCACGGAATTAGGTAAAATGACCAAAACGCCCCTCAGTCCAACATCTCGGAATCGGATAAATTTTATATTTTCAGAACCCTCGTACTCTCATGAGTCTAACCATATAAAAATCTCTCAAATCAGAGGTCAATCACCCACTCAAACCCCATAGGTTGGTCTATGAAGTTTTACCCATTTTCCATTCAAAAATCAAAAATTAGAAGAGGAATTTGTGATTAGATTAGCGGGTTATAAGCAAAAAGTAGTTTAGAATCATTACCCAATCGTTGCCTCTGAAAAACCCTCGAAATCTCTCTCAAATCCGAGCTCTCAAGTTTGAGTTTTGGTAAAAATGGCTAACCCTCGGATTTTGAGATGTTTATAACTACCCAGGAACTTAAAGCTTCGCGAATGCGGAGGAAGTCACGCGTTCGTGAAGAAGAAAAATAAAGTTGCCACGATTGCTCTTCGCGATCACGAGGAGCAGTACGTAAACGCGAAGGCCTGAGTTGACAAGGCTACGCGAACACAACACGGGGAATGCGAATGCGATGAATAAAATAGGCTCAGCCCTCAGGGCCAAATAGAGTTATGCGAACGCGATGGCTTAGCCGCAAATGCGATGGACGAAAAGGTGAAGCTTCGTGAACTCGGAGGGACCGGACGCGAACGCGATGAGGAAAACTGGTCCTCCTCCAAAATTACTCTACACGAACGCGTGGAGGAGGACGCGAACGCGAAGAAGAAAAGTTCCAGGTAGTCAAATAAGCCTTCGCGAACGCGATAGAGGCACACTAGAAGCAGCAACAACAGTTCAAAAATAGGAGGAAATGGCCCGTTGAGCATCCGAAACACACTCGAGGCCCCCGAGACCTCAACCAAACCTACGGACATATCCCATAACATCATTCAAACTTGTCAAATCCTTAAACCACCTAAAACAACGTCGAAATCTCAAATTAATTGATGATTTAAGCCTAGGAACTTCAAATTCTCTCAAAACACGCTTTCGATCAAAAACCTAACCAAACCACGTCCGAATGACCTGAAATTTTGCACACACATCCCAAATGACATGACAGAACTACTGCAACTTCCAGAATTCCATTCCGACCCTCGGATCAAAAACTCACTATCGGACTGGAAACTTCAAAAATTCAAACTTCGGCATTTCAAGCCTAAATGAGCTACGGACTTCCAAAATGCATTCCGAACACGCTCCAAACCCCGAAATCACCTAACGGAGCTAACGGAACCATCGGATTTCCATTCCGAGGCCGTCTTCACACTGCTCCAACTACGGGAAACTCTCCAACACTTAAGCTCTCATTTAGGGACTAAGTGTCCCAAAACTCTCCGAAACTCAAAACCGAACGTCCCGGCAATTCAATTTAGCAGAAAAAGACTTGGGGAAAGCAGTTAATAGGGGTTGGGGCGTTAATTCTTAAGACGAACGGCCGGGTCGTCACACTCCCCCACTTAAACATACGTTCGTCCTTGAACGTGCCTAGAGTTGTTCCAACACCACAAAAATTTGTGGTGTAACCTTACAGGTACATATTCGGAGGTGATCCCATGTCACCCTATCCCATCTACGTCCGATAACATAACATAACTGAAATTTCATTATCAAATCCTTACCCATAAACCTTAGAACTACATTTTCACTTCTGAACCAATTTACAAGATCAAACTCCCACAACTATAAACTGAATAAGTCTAAGCACACTGTAACAAGTCATATAAGTAACCCAAGATGAAATACCATGATCCACTGCATGACTCAAGAAATGCCTCGCTCTTACACTTTCATATACTGCCAATGATGACAGAAACACGTAGAAACTAACAAACATTCGTCCGATCAGTCAGGCATGAAGCTCCCCCTTCCCAAATAGGAATTATAGCAAATTTCTAAGCCAACTCCCGATGCTTATCCTTCCAACTATGCTGTAGACAATTATGACAATATTCACTCTAGGTCCAATGACCTCTTCTGATATGACACATCAATACAATTCGAAGCCATAACCTGTGCAACTCGTGCACTCAACAACAACATCCCAAGAGCATTGCTAGGAACACATGTAGAAAACTCATTACCTTATAAGCACCCAAAGAACTAATCATATCCCTTACCATGACGATCTGACCCACTATAAAGCTGTCCTATTTATCCAAGTTCCTTATGACTTACCCTCGAATTGATAATTCTCCTTGTCATAATACTGCAATTCTCAACCTAGATTCACCACACGAGACCCAAGCATAGACCATACACTCTAAGGCTCACAAGTCGCTGAATACTCTCCCAAATATCCCCAAACTAAAACCAATACAGCACATAATCGGGCAACCAACTAATCATTAGCAGACTCCCCCACTTGGCTCAAGGCCATAGATCAAAACAACAATAACCCACAATGCCCATACGCTATCACTACCACAATACCTCAGTGGGATTCAGCTAAATCCTTCATAATATCATACATAACTCAAACCATTAAACATCCCAAATCATCTCCAACCAATTCCTTTTGTCACAATCAAGCAATATAACCACATCTCACCCTCAAATCACACTCACCACATAGTCATCTAGTCACCAGGACTCGTCAATAAGGACACCAACAGACATATGAGTCCCCAATTACATGTTCTCACACAAATGAAATCTCGGCACTCAAGCCACAGACAAAAATCCGACCTCAAGTCCTTCAGACTGGCCCCAAACATGCTAGAATCACATCCCATTCATGGAAGTCACAAGCCATCGGTGCATGGCTGATACCGAGCGCTCATGTGCACATTTGAATACATGAAAGGAGTTCAAAGAATTACGCTTCAGGTTGAATCAATGGATTCGCACGACAAGAGTTCAAGAATGTAAGATTTTTCGTAAAGGTTCTGCAGCCTCTCGAAGATAAGTACAGACGTCTCCGTACCGATCCGCAAGACTCTACTAACCTGCTCATTACTGGTGAGACCTATTTAACCTAGCGCTCTGATACCATCTTGTCACGACCCAATTTCGGAGTCATGATGGCGCATGTCGTGGAACCAGGAAAGCCTCCCCTTTTTAACTAAGCTAAATTCAATTTCAAGTAAAAATGCGATTTTTAAACGAATTTATTGATAATATTAAGAATCTAAAATTTAAACCAATATTTGAAAAATAAATTTAAACCTCCAACCGTGGATCCGGTGTCACTCAGTCATGAGCTACTATAACATAAAGCAAGAAAAGGAGAAATGGACAACATTGTCTCAAAATAAAGAACAACAGGTAGAATAAGAAAGAGAAGACGAGGTTGAAATCATCAGCTGCTACCTCGATAACTCCAATAGAAACGCTGACCGCAGCTCAATATCCGCTACCAGGTCCCGGTGTACCTGGACCTGCACACAAGGTGCAGGGAATAACGTGAGTACACCAACTCAGAAGTAACGAACCCAAACTATGGGCTGAGAAGTAATGACGGACAAAACCTCAATTATGTTACAATAAATAATATACAGAATTTAGACATGCTAACAGTTTATCAGGATGAGTAAATATGCCAAGTATGCCAGTATACTCTACATGCCATCATAAAATATATGTTATGAAACCAGTATGGATATGCACATAGTGCTCACAGCTCTCCCACAGAAGTCCACTTAGTACTATATATGGCTCTCAGGCCCAGGGAAGTTCCATTCCGGAATATGCACAAACACCGGTGACCGTAGTCACTATGTACTGAGGAAAAAAGCCAGTCTAGCCCCCACAGAGAAGATCCATCTTCGGAATACAACACTCGGACAATTTCCATATCCAGGGAAGATCCATCCCTCTCATAACATCAGCTTCGGACAAGATCCATGCCCAGGAAAAATCCATCCCTCACATAACATAAACTTCGGACAAGATCCATGCCCAGAGAAGATCCATCCCCCACATAACATCAGCTTCGGACAAGATCCATGCCCAGGGAAGATCCATCCCTCAATATCACTGCGCTCACTGGAAGTGTAAAGACTCCGGATGGGCCCTAGTGTCCCAAGCACCATATCAAGCCAATGAAGGCATGATTTAAATATCACTGCAGTGTGTATTCATTTTCATAACTGTCTCAATAACAGGCTCTCGGCCTCACTCAGTCATGACTCATCAGTCTCACTCACATGGATCACAAATGCCTCCATCAGCCCGAAACAATGATAAATATCCATGTAATTAACAATACTGAGACTGAGATATGAAATGATATGCTATAACATGAATGAGTATATGACATCAAATAATCATGACATGAGACAACAATATACGACCACTCGGGTCTCAGCATTTCCGGCGTGAAGCCTAGCATTTATACTTAACATGATTTCTAACATGTTCACAATTACCACATTAATAGATGTACAAATATCATTATGGAATAATCACTAAGCGGGGCCATGGGATAAGTCAGGCCATAAATACCCGATGCACACCCTCACGCCCGTCACTTGGCATGTTCGTCACCTCAACAATAGTCATAAATCATTTAGCTCGGGGTTTCGAACCCTCAGAACAAAGTTTGGAAACGTTACTTACCTTAAAACGGGCTAAAATACTGTTTCGCAGTGCCTTTGCCTCTAAATCCGTCCTTTGAGTTCTCCAAATCTACCAAGTTCAGATTTTTATTATCAAATTATGCTTAAGGAGTGAATTCCAATCAAAAAATATCAATTTAGCTCAAAAACCCGAATTTGGTCAAAACTCGATCCCGGGCCCGTGTCCCGAAACTCAGAAATATTTATACTAAACTGTTCTTCATCATCTCACGAGTCCGTACATTAAAGAACACTAAAATCGGAGTTCGTTTGACCCCTCAAATAAATCCCTAAAGGTCTCAAAATCCCAAGCCCTAAACCCACCTTTTTCTACTAATTTCGTGAATTTAACACTGATATTATGTTCTATAATCATCCATAATAGAGTTTTAAGGTCCAAAACACTTACCTCTATGAAGAACAATGATTTTCCTCTTCAAAAATCGCCTCCAAAGCTCTTTGTCCGTACAAGAATTGTGTAAAAAGGGTTTAAGTCGCGGAGGGTTTAATTATATACTCCCAGTGATTTCTTCACTACTATCTCGGCAAAAGCCACGCAATCGCGATTCACAGAAACTCAAACCCACGCGATCGCAGCCCATCACATGCGATCGCGATGCACACTTACCAGTCCCCACGCGCACCCCTCTATCCATACTCGACCGCAACACACCCCACGCGATCGCACTGCTCAAGCTGCTCAACTGCGATCGCGAACACACCTATGCGATCACAGAGAGTAAAATTTTGCCCCTCACAATTTGAATTACGCGATCGCGACTCTCCCTACGTGATCGCAGTGAAGGAAAACCTGCTGCATAAAAACCAGAAAACCAACAATTTATCTAAGTCCAAAAATACCCGTTAACCAACCGAAATCAATACCGAGCCCCTCGGGACCCCAACCAAACATACTGTCACGACCCAAATTCCCACACGGGTCGTGATGGCGCCCAACAACAGGGTTAGGCAAGCCAACATAAATTCTACTAAGTTTTACCCTTCCCATGTGATTAATTAATCCAACTTTTACTAGTTTTAAGCATTTATTTACATGATATTAGCCGGTGACATGAAAATAAGACATCTGATACGTGAGTCAAAAGATAAGTGATGAGTGGCTAGAATTCATGATTTTAAGCATTATATACCTTGCATTTTATGAGCTTTAATGATAAAATACACGTCGTATGTGCCTAATAGGGTTTATTTTATGTGTAGGTGAATTGGAAATGGAAACGGGGCTAAACGGATGCAAATACGTCGAAGAATACGCGAAAGGGGACGCCCGGACGATAGCCGGGCGACAGAGCCAAACAGCCTGACCCAGCCTGGCCTTAGCCAGGCGTTAGAGCCCTAACGCCAGGGGGGGCCTGGCGTTAGCCAGGCGTTAGAGCCCTAACGCCAGGGGCTGCCTGGCTTTACCCAGGCGTTTGGGCTGAAACGCCAGGGTCCCGGGACGGCCAGAAATCGAGTTTTGACGGGTTTTAAGTGTTTCCAAGTTAGAATAGAAGTCTTTGAGACGTTTAGGGTTCATTCTAAACATATAAATAGACCCAAAAACATCACATTGAGAGACTTTGGACAGGGGGATTCGACGGAAGACTTTTGACAGAGGATTCTACTTAGTTTTTCTTCTCTTCTCTTCTTTTAGTTTTATAGTTTATTAGTTCTAGAGTATTGGGTGTTACATGAACGTTGTAGTTGAAGCTTGAATTATTCTTATTGTTTATCTTAATTGGTTTGTTTATTCAATCTTGTGCTTAATTATTCAATTGCTTGATCATCAATTGACTACTATCTACGAATCTAGGGTTGAACTCGGGAGAGGGAATTCTAGATTGCATATAAGATTGGGTAGAGCAAGATCTTAACCCTTCAGGGGAGCGGATTTGCGGTTAGGATAGGAATATACCTAATCGCCTTGCTTGGTTATTATACGGGAATTATTAATGCGTTCTTGTTAATCCTGATTCCATAGGAATATAGGCATTAGGTTAGCTTGAATAGGCGAGTTGTACTTCGGGAGAAGGCTACGAGCAATATTAACCTCGTCAATCAATAAACCTGATTAGAAGATTTAGGTCGAAAACTCAACGTGATTGTTTAACAACCCATAACTCTAGAATATCAATTTACCTTGAATTCATCTTTAAGTTAGTTGTCTATTTAATCTTTTGATTTACTATTTTAGATTAATTCTAATTAAAATATAAATAATATAAAAAAAAAAACAAAAGTAAAGAGTCAATCTAGTAGGATAGTTAATTTCTAAGTCCCCGGCAACGGCGCCAAAAACTTGTTGGTTGATTTCCCAATGCACACGCAAGTGTACGTGGTCGACAAGTAATATAGGATTTGAAGTCCAGATATCGTACCCACAGGGACTTGTGATTAACTATCCACTAAACTAAACTCAAACAAATATTTAACTAGAATTAATCTAAAATAGTAAATCAAAAGATTAAATAGACAACTAACTTAAAGATGAATTCAAGGTAAATTGATATTCTAGAGTTATGGGTTGTTAAACAATCACGTTGAGTTTTCGACCTAAATCTTCTAATCAGGTTTATTGATTGACGAGGTTAATATTGCTCGTAGCCTTCTCCCGAAGTACAACTCGCCTATTCAAGCTAACCTAATGCCTATATTCCTATGGAATCAGGATTAACAAGAACGCATTAATAATTCCCGTATAATAACCAAGCAAGGCGATTAGGTATATTCCTATCCTAACCGCAAATCCGCTCCCCTGAAGGGTTAAGATCTTGCTCTACCCAATCTTATATGCAATCTAGAATTCCCTCTCCCGAGTTCAACCCTAGATTCGTAGATAGTAGTCAATTGATGATCAAGCAATTGAATAATTAAGCACAAGATTGAATAAACAAACCAATTAAGATAAACAATAAGAATAATTCAAGCTTCAACTACAACGTTCATGTAACACCCAATACTCTAGAACTAATAAACTATAAAACTAAAAGAAGAGAAGAGAAGAAAAACTAAGTAGAATCCTTTGTCAGAAGTCTTCTGTCGAATCCCCCTCTCAAAAGTCTCCTGTCGAATCCCCCTGTCCAAAGTCTGCATAAGCCCCTTAATGTGATGTTTTTGGGTCTATTTATATGTTTAGAATGAACCCTAAACGTCTCAAAGACTTCTATTCTAACTTGGAAACACTTAAAACCCGTCAAAACACGATTTCTGGCTGTCCTGGGGACCCTGGCGTTTGGGCTCTAAGGCCTGGGTAACGCCAGGCCCCCCCTGGCGTTAGGGCTCTAAGGCCTGGGTAACGCCAGGCTGGGTCAGGCTGTTTGGCTCCATCGCCCGGCTATCGTCCGGGTGTCCCCTTTCGCGTATTCTTCGACGTATTTGCATCCGTTTAGCCCCGTTTCCATTTCCAATTCACCTACACATAAAATAAACCCTATTAGGCACATACGACGTGTATTTTATCATTAAAGCTCATAAAATGCAAGGTATATAATGCTTAAAATCATGAATTCTAGGCACTCATCAATAAGCATATGTATGAAAATGCAGCCCAAAAACCCAAAATGTACGCACGTATGTGCCAGGAACTAGTGTCACGAGTATCACGGGCACCTATCATAATACACCAGAATACATAAATATATACAATCCCATAGTTTGAATGAAGTAGACGGGGGAAATAGCAAAAGGAAACTCCAGGCTCCTGCTAGAGATCGCCAAGAAGAACAGCTCACCGCGAAGTCGACTCCGCGCAGTCAGTATCTAGCGCCGACCTGATAGTCAGATGTGCCAGCCTTCTGACCTGTACAGTCAAGTACAGAAATAAAAGAAGTGCAGCATGAGTACATAATAGATATGTACCCGGTGAGTATCCCGTCCAAACTCGAAGGAGTAGTGACGAGAGTTCGACTAGATACTCACTAAGGTCCAGTAATATAATATATATGACGAAATATGGCTAAAACAGTAGACATGGAAAAAAACAGTGAGCAAATAACCAATGCTTGACACTCCCATTTTTATATTAAGCGACTCAAACTCAAGTGGACATACACATACCAGGACAAGACAATCGGCTGGAGTCATAAAGGTGGTCATAAGGACTGGGGTCATAAAGCTATCCCACGATCGTGAATCATACATGCGACTCGTGTGCTGACTCGATACAATAATAAGCTATCCCACGATCGCGCATCATCCCCTGCGACTCGGGTGCTGACTCGATATCAAGTGTATATATGTATAAATAAGTACATGTGTGTACCAACTCAACAGTGAACTCAACAGGACTGTGACAATACCACAAATAGCCAACTGGGATCCAAATCAAAATGTTTCATGTTTCCATAACAATTTAACAACAATTTCAACTCTTATCACATAAAAGGTACAAATAAGGCACATAGTAGCATGCTCGTGAGTCCTAAAGCTACCCGGCATAGCAATATAGTCGCCACGTAGGACTCTCGTCACTTGGTACGCGGTCCCCACAACATGTATACATAGCAAACAAGGAACCTATGGGGACATTTCCCCCTTACAAGGTTGGAAAGGAGACTCACCTCGTGACGAAACCACCCGTCGGATCAAGGATATACCCGAATCTCCGAAATCTACCCTCGACGGCTCGCAACTAGCCAAATATAGTTCAACAGCATCAATGCATGATCAAAGTAGGAAATTCATTCTAGCCTACGTTTTGACATTCTTGAGGAAATTCTAAAAACCAACCCCAGGCCCACAAGCTCGGATTCTGAAAATTCTAGAAGGAATCACTCACCCGAAGCCTAAGGATCAAAATTATATGATTTATACAAGAATTCCTAGCCTTAATGGAAAATTCTCAAATTTTTCTAAAATCCCAATCACTACCCCAAACTTAGATTTTTCTAGGAATTAGTAGAGGATTTTCTTGACAATTCATGAATTTAATTAGCAAAAGGGAGTGGAATTACTTACCTCTTGGATGAATTGGTCGAAGATCAGTTTTCTCAAGCTCTTGGGCTCAACAATGGAGGTTGGGGGTGGAATTATGTGATGAAACCTGTGTTTTTGTACATTAAATAGGTCTGTCTCACAGGGATTTTCGCACCTGCGACTTTGGGACCGCAGGTGCGGTCCCGCACCTGCGAAGCAAATGTTAGGCCTGGGAGCTGGGGTCGCACCTGCGTGGGAAAATCCGCACCAGCGGAGTCGCACCTGCGAAGGAATCCCGCACCAGCGGGCACAAGTCCGCACCTGCGAAAGAGGAGGGGTCCATGGGTTTTTCGCACCTACGTGTGGGGGACCGCAGGGGCGGTCTCGCACCTGCGACTAGGCGACCGCAGGTGCGGTCACACCAGAAGCAGCTGCACCAGCATTGGATTTTGCTGGTTTTTGGCCCCGTGCGAGGTCCGGGTGGGCCCCGCCTGCGAAAGAGGAGGGGTCCATAGGTTTTTCGCACCTGCGTGTGGGGGACCGCAGGGGCGGTCTCGCACCTGCGACTGGGCGACCGCAGGTGCGGTCACACCAGAAGCAGCTGCACCAACATTGGATTTTGCTGGTTTTTGGCCCCGTGCGGGGTTCGAGAGGCCCCTGGGCCCACCCGAGCCCCTGACGAATTATACCAACAAGTCCCAAATCACATGACGGACTTGCTCGAGCTTACGGAACACTCAAAACATCGCTAAAACTCAAAATCACTCTCCAAAGCCTTGAATTCAACTTAAGAACTTTAAGAAATTCTAGATTTCATTCCATTGCGCCAATCGGGTCTATACTACTCAGAATAACCTCAAATTTTGCAGGCAGGTCATAATTAACATAACGAAACTATTCCCGGTCTCGGAATTCTGTTCGGACCTCGAAAACACAAAAACGCGTCCCAAACCAAAATATGGACTTAAGGAACTGCTTATTTCAATATTGGGCGCCAAAATGCCCCCGAGTCATCAGAAACCCAATCCGAATATACGCCTAAGTCCGAAATCATCACACGAAGCTACTGAAACCGACGAAACTTAATTCCGGGGTCGTTTACCCAAAATGTTGACCGAAGTCAAACTTGGCCTTAAAGGCCAGCCTTAAGGAAACAATTGTTCCTATTGCACTCAAAACACCTCCTAAACCCCGGACCACCAGTCCCCGCAAGTCATAAATCCTAAAATGCCGCTATGGGAAGTTTCATTTAGAGGAACGAGGTCCGATAACGCAAAACGACCGGTTGGGTCGTTATACCAACACACCACGCATGATCATTCAAGCTTATTTGCACTCTTAAAACACCAAAATTAATATCAAAACACCAAAATTACATCGGATTTAAGCCTAAGAACTTTGAAATTTCTAAAATCCATCAACGATGCCGAAACAATCCAAAACAACTCCGATTGACCTGAAACTTTGCAGACATATCCAAAATGACATTACGAACCTGTTCCAACTTCCGAAATTCCATTCCGAACCCGATAGCCTATTTTCCACTGCCGACCGGAAATCGGCAAAAACTAACTTTCGCCAATTCAAGCCTAGTTCTACACCGGACATCACAAAAATATTCCGAACACATTCCTAAATCCCAAATCACCTAACGAAGCTATCCGAGCCATAAAATCCGCATTCTGAGGTGGTTTACCAATAAGTCAACCCTCAGTTGACTTTTCCCATTTTAAAGACTAAGTTACTGAATTCTCATTTAACCATTCCGATTTCAAGCCTATCGACTCTAACACATCAATAATAGAATAACCAACCTATAACAAGTCAAGAATAGCAATAAAATGCAAGTTTTACGTAACGACAGACAGGGTCGTTACAGTATATAACGTCATAACCTTTCCCATATCCCATATACATATATATATATATATACATACCTATATACGCGTATATAACGCCGTCTAAGTCATGGGTCAATGTACATGTATAAATGCATGAAATGCATAAGAAATACGTTAATAAGATTTTCCCAGAATGCATAAAAATCAATATGCTTTTTGGATGAACATTATCAAATACGTATTTTTCTGGGACCTATGAACAGAAGATAATAACAATTCACATGGGGAATCAAGAATATAGACACCCTTAGTATTTCTATGAATAGAGTAATTTATGGAAACTGTGCATTTTCTCGTTTCTTCTGTATAATTTGGATCATGCCAAAAAAAAAAGAAGGGATGACCTTAACATACCTGGAGTAAGAAAAATCCGTATGATATTCTTGAGACAAAATCTACACGGGCAAGGAGCGATAAGTTGGTCTTGCACATAAGTGATGATTTCATCACTTTATAATCTCTTAAAACCGTGAAATAGTTTGTATACAACCGAGGTCTACTTAAAGTATTTTCACCAAAATTTTCTCATCCTTCAGAGAAAAGATCAGAAGAACACATTCACACATTGACAATACTAAAACGTCTTCTCTCACCTTATCATAAAATAAAAAGGTCTTCTCAATTAATATTCATAAGTATCCATTTTCACATATGATTTAAACACTTCCAAAATGGATAAAGAATCTGCATTTGCAACACCATTCCTCTTCTTTCTCATATGAATATTGGTTACCTATGTTAGCAATGAGAAATACAACTAGGGGATGTAGTACCATGTGTTGGCAATAAGGTGAGGTTCATGGCTCACTGGGATTCTACTAGGGAATGTCGTACTCTATGTTAGCAATAAGAAATACAACCAAGGGATGTAATACCATGTGTTGGCAATAAAGTGAGGCTCATGGCTCACTGAGATTCTACTAGGGAATGTCGCACCCTATATTGGCAATAAAATGAGGCTCGTGGCGCTCTAAGATGCTACTAGGGAATGTTGTACCATATGTTGGCAGAAAGTAATGCAACCAGAGGATGTAGTACCCTATGTTGGTGATAAGATGAGGCTCGTGGCACTCTGAGATGCTATTAGAGAATGTTGTACCCTATGTTAGCAATGAGAAATACAACCAGGGATGTAGTACCCTGAGGTGAAGATAGGGTATTCCCTAGAAGGAAATCAAGAATTTGAGAACTTCACTTGGTGATGTTCGTCCTTCCACGAACTGTTTCCTAAAATTGTTCTGTTCTTGTTCTGAACAAAGAAATATTTGTTAGTTTTTAAAATGGTGGTCAGTTTGTGGCCTTGATTTCTTGGGCGACTTGACCTAGTGTCCATTGCACTTGTTAGAACAGTTGGCTCTGTCAATGGTCGTATAAATTACCGGGAGATTCTGTCTTTACTTTCTAGAGATCTTCTTTCTCAACATCAAAACCTCACTATTGTGCGCCTATCCCCATTTGTATTTATGGTGCAAACAACCTTGCGCCCAAAATAACTTTTAACTAAGTAACTTTTGTTGACCCTTGAGACATTGTTCAATCCTTCAAGCCTTTTGAAATTAAAGAAAATCACATATGGCTTTATGGCTTTGCCCATATAGTTTATGCCCAGCAATCTTTGCTTTATATAAGGGGGAAACTGTAATCGATTTTGCAGCTTTTTCTTTGCTTTGCTTTGACAAAATTAGACTGAAAAGGGACTAAAAAAATAGTACAAAAGAAAACAAGAAAGTGTACTAATAGGTATTACAACTTAATTAAGAAGTGTCCCTTTCAGGGAAAAGAAAAAAAAATAAGAAAGGACTTATCTAGAGGAATATGCTGACTTTATGAACATGACATGCAATTTGGACTGGATGTACGGCCCGTCTGAACTGTCTAAGTCTCAAAATCCATTGTAAACTTCACTTTAAAACTGAGTTCTTTGTCTTAACCATACTTGTACCGGGATATATGAAGGCCTAAATTGATCAACGATGTCCTTTATGGGTTTTCACCAATAAGACTCTCTCATTTTATTTTTCTCTCTTTACAGTGGCTGAGGCATCACCGTAATATACCAACTTAGCATCCTCAAAAGCTGATCAGAAGGTTTTAAAAGGGAAAGGTGAAAAGAACTATTCAACTGAATTACAACTTTTGGAACCATTTTGATGGAAAAATCGTCGAACAATAAAATAAAACCATGCCCGAGTTTCTTTGAATACTGAGAAATGTGGAATTTTATTTTAGTGTGACCGAACACTAAAGTGAGGCTGCCTACGTATCCTTTCAAAATCAGGTCGGACGTGGTTCAATTAACATGAACTTGTTTTGATGATGATTTTTTTTTGATTAAGTGCATTAGTTCTAAAAGAGGGGAAAACAAAGAAATATAAACAACGCTTCAAAGGGATAACTAGGATTGACCAGTGTTTGGGTAGCGAGAATGATAGCATTTTGTCATCCCAACCTGAGAATGCTAAGTATAAAAATGCCCCCACAGAGGCATGTCAAATATAGTATCTGTTGACCGCATTTGCATTGACGGATATATCTGTCACCTTTCCTTCTATATCTTCCAAGTGTAGAGCTCACTTTGACAATACTTTCTTGACGAGGTAAGGACCTTGCCAATTCGGGGCAAACTTTCCTTTTGCTTCTTCCTGGTGCGGAAAGATACGTTTCAAAACAAGTTGTCCCACCTCAAATTGTCTTGGGCGCACTTTCTTATTGTAAGCCGGTGCCATTCTTTGTCGGTATTAACTGACCAAAACAAACTACCGCCAAACGCTTTTCATCAATTAACCTCAACTATTCCAACGGGACTTGACCCAGTCAGTGTCCTAGATCCCTGCTTCAACAATGATTCGGAGAGAGAGAATCTCAACTTCAGCAGGTATGACCGTTTCGGTGCCATAAACCAACAAGTAAGGCGTTAGGCCAACTGATGTACGAATAGTTATCCGGTATCCCAAAAGAGCAAAAGGCAGTTTCTCGTGCCATTGTCTAGACCCTTGGACCATCTTCCTAAGAATTTTCTTGATGTTCTTATTTGCAGTTTCAACAGCTCCATTAGCTTTGGGTCGGTAAGGAGTAGAATTGCGATGCTCAATTTTAAATTATTCACATACCTCCTTCATCATATGACTATTAAAATTAGCAGCATTATCTGTGATAATGGTTTTTGGAATACCGAAACAACAGATGATGTTGGAGTGAACAAAATCTACTACTGCTTGCTTGGTGACTGCCTTCAAGTAATAGCTTCCACCTATTTGGTGAAGTAATCAATTGCAACCAAGATGAATCTGTGCCCATTTGAATCTTTTGGCTCGATTCCAATGACGTCCATTCTCGAAGAAACAAAAGGCCAAGGATCCGACATAGGATATAACTCTGAAAGAGGCGAGTGAATCAAATCACTGTGAATCTGACACTGGTGTCACTTGCGAACAAAACGAAAGCAATCTCGTTCCATAGTAAGCCAATAATATCCTGCCCGAAAAATTTTCTTTGCTAGAACATATCTATTCATGTACGGACCACAAACTCCCGAATGCACCTCATTATTAATCATTTCAGCTTCTTTTGCATCCACACACCTCAACAAATTCAAATCCGGAATTCTTTGTATAGGATTTCCCCACTCAAAAAGAAACCATTAAAGAGTCGCCTAATAGTTCTCTTTTGATCCCTATTAGCATATTCCGGATGATCTCTTGTTTTCAGATACTGTTTGATATCACGGTACGATGGTTTACCATCTAGTTCTGCTTCAATTGTATTGCAATAACCATGTTGATCCCGAATTTGAATTTCTAATGGGTCAATGTGAGTATTACCCGGATATGGAAGCATTGAGGCCAGGGTGGCTAAGGCATCAGCCAATTCATTGTGAAACCTGGGAATGTACCTGAACTCGATAGACTTGAACCTTTTGCTAAGATTTTCCACACATTGTCTATATGGAATGAGCTTGATGTCTCGAGTCTCCCAATCACCTTGATCCTGCCGAATAAGCAAACCTGAATCTCCCATCACCAAGAGTTCATGCACATTTAGGTTTATTGCCATATTCAGACCCATGATGCAAGCTTCATATTCTGTCGTGTTGTTTGTGTAGAAGAAACAAAGTCGTGCCGTGGCAGGGTAATGTTGCCCAGTAGGTGATACAAGAATTTCCCCAATCCCTATGCCTTTGATGTTGACAGTCCCATCAAAGTGTAGTTTCCAAATTTGATTGTCATCTTGGACTACTTCTTCAACTAAATTAACCTCTTCATCTGGGAAATATGTGTTCAAAGATTCATACTCATCATCAACCGGGTTTTCTGCCAGATGGTCAGCCAAAGCTTGCGCCTTCATGGCAGTACGAGTGACATAAACAATATCAAACTCTGTGAGCAGGATTTGCCATTTTGCCAATCTGCCTGTTGGCATTGGCTTCTGAAAGATGTACTTTAGAGGATCCATTCGGGATATGAGNTCCAGATGATCAACCAAAGTTTGTGCCTTCATGGCAGTACAAGTGACATAAACAATATCAAACTTTGTGAGCAGGATTTGCCACTTTGCCAATCTACCAGTTGGCATCGGCTTTTGAAAGATATGCTTCAGGGGATCCATTCGGGAGATGAGGTAAGTTGTATAGGCCAAAAGATAATGCCTAAGCTTTTGGGCGACCCAGGTTAAGGCGCAACATGTCCTTTCCAAAAGAGTGTATTTGGCCTCATAAGTGGTGAACTTCTTGCTCAAATAATATATTGCTTGTTTTTTTTTTGTTTGTGGCATCATGTTGACCCAGAACACAACCAAAGGAACAATCCATTACTGACAGATATAAAAATAGAGGCCTACCAGGTTCCGGCTGAACCAAAATAGGGGATTTGACAAATATTCTTTGATCTTATCAAAAGCTTCTTGGCACTCATCTGTCCACTTGATAGCAACATTCTTTTTCAACAACTTGAAAATGGGCTCACATGTGGTTGTAAGTTGTGCGATGAACCTGCTGATGTAGTTCAACCTCCCGAGTAAACTCATGACTTCTATTTTGTTCTTTGGGGGAGGAACCTCTCGAATGGTCTTTATTTTGGAGGGATCTAACTCAATGCCTCTTCGACTAACTATAAAACCCAAAAGCTTCCCAGAAGGAACTCCAAATGCACATTTGGCTAGATTGAGTTTGAGATTGTACCTTCGTAGCCTTTCAAAGAACTTTTTCAGATCTTGCACATGGTCAGCTTGTGTTCTGGACTTAATGATCACATCATCAACATACACTTCAATATTTTTGTGCATCATGCCATGGAATATGGTAGTCATGGCCCTCATGTAAGTTACCCCTGCATTCTTCAAACCAAATGGCATGACCCTATAACAATAAGTTCCCCATGGAGTTGTGAAGGCGGTCTTTTCTGCATCTTCTTCATCCATCAGAATTTGGTGATATCCGGCGTAACAATCCACAAAAGATTGGATCTCATGTTTAGCACAATTGTCAACAAGGATATGAATGTTGGGTAAGGGAAAATTGTCTTTTGGACTTGCTTTGTTTAAATCCCTATAGTCAACACAAACTCTGATTTTCCCATCCTTTTTCGGCACTGGCACAACATTTGCTAACCATGTAGTGTATCGGACGACCCTGATCACGTTTGCACTTAGTTGCTTCGTGATTTCTTCTTTGATCTTATCACTCATGTCTGCCTTAAACTTCCTTTGTTTTTGTTGGATTGGTGGAAAATNTAAGGGAAAGTTGTCCTTTGGACTTGCTTTGTTTAAATCCTTATAGTCAACACAAACTTTGATTTCCCACCCTTCTTTGGCACTGGCACAACGTTTGCTAACCATGTGGTAGATCGCACGACCCTGATCACATTTGCACTTAGTTGCTTCATGATTTCGTCTTTAATCTTATCACTCATTTATGTCTTAAACTTCCTTTGTTTTTGCTGGATGGGTGGAAAATTAGGATATGTAGGTAGGTTATGAACCACTAAATCGGCACTTAAACCCAACATGACATCACACGACCATGAAAATACATATTTGTACTCGAACAAAACTTGAATTATGGCATCTATAGTCTTTTGTTTAGTATAAATGCTTATTATTGTTTCTCTGGTTTCCTCAGGACTTCCCTCGTTAATTGCCTCAGTTACATTTAAGATAGGCTTAGACTTATTCTCAAATTGATCCAATTCCCTTTTTATTTCCTTAAAAGCCTCATCTCCATCATACTCAACTTCTTGATTCATTATTTCGAGATTACATAACTTTTTAAGATCTGGGCATGAATTCCGCGTGCATGTCATATTTTTTAAAGGCAGCATTAACGAAACTTAAAATGATAAGAAATTAACAAAAGTTAGGGAAATGAAAAGACAGAATTTTACTATGAAGCTAGAACTTCATTTCATTGAATTTGAAAGGATAGAAGGGTTAACATCAAAACAAAGCAATTAAACTAAAAATATCTGGATTACAACCCTTAAAATAACCAAATACAGAAAAAGCAACAAAATAGACTACCAAGACTCCTTCCTGATGGGAAGAGGAGTTGCTTCCCAGTTGTTGAGCGAGGTATCTGGACCAATCAACTGAACACTTGCACGGCTAGCGCCCTCACCAACTTGAACCATATTGATCTCATAGAACATCTCCTTGAGACCCTGGCAAACTTCACCAATGTCATCCTGAGTAGAAGGATTTTGGACTTCTTCAAATTGTGGCTTGACAAAAGAGTAGGCAATGTGAGGGATTGGTTTGGACAAATTCCAACCATTCTTTTTGCGGGCCTTGGCTCTGTCTATGTCAGCTGATGTTGGTTTAAAACCCAAGCCAAAGGTATCTTTCTTCGAAAAAGGAGCAATATGGTTCATAATTCCTTGTAGAGAGGATCCTAATCCTTTTCCTGGTTCATACTCGTTCCTCAACATCAGTGAAGCTACCATCATAGATGTGGCTGAAAAACGGGGATGTAGAATTGGTTTTCCTTCTTCCACTTGGTCCACCTCAATCACCTCAAATGCTTTATATATGATGGATTCACATCATTCCTTGACCTCGATACATGGAATGGACGGGTCTTTATAGACGGATGAGTCGTCCTCCCCATGAACAATAATTTCTTTCTTGTCATACTCGAATTTGACCATTTGATGTAGGGTGGATGGTATAGCTCTGGCCACATGGATCTACGGCCTTCCCAGAAGAAAGTTATAGGAAGTTTTCATATCCAACACTTCAAAGACAATGTTAAAATAAACCGGGCCAATTGTCATGGTGAGTTCGATTTCCCCAATAGTGTCTCTTCTTGAACCATCAAAAGTTGTGATGCTGACATTACTAATTTGAATTAGGTTAGTGTCAATGTTTAGCAGTTGTAGAGTAGAAAGCGGGCATACATCTTCACTTGAGCCTTTGTCAATCATGACTCATATTACGTAGTTCCCTTCACAATTGACCATAAGATGCAAATCTTTATTGTGTCCAGCCCCTTCCTCAAGCAAATAATCATCGCTGAAAGTAATTCAATTTACTTCAACGAATCTTTTAGCCATTTTTTCTAGCTGATTCACCGTTGTCTTTTCTGAGACATGCCTCGTTCAGAGTTTTGATCAGCACACGGCGATGCTCTTTTGAGTGCAAAAGAAAAGATAACAAAGATATCTGAGCAGGGGTTTTCCTTAGTTGGTCAATGATTGAGTAGTCTTGCATTTTCATCTTCTTAAGGAATTCCTCCGCTTCTTTTTCTGCAACTGGTTCTTTCACTGGCAAGTGACTTTCCCTGGCTTGCTTAGCTTTTCTCAATTCCTCTGGTGANTGCAAAAGAAAAGATAACAAAGATATCTGAGCAGGGGTTTTCCTTAGTTGGTCAATGATTGAGTAGTCTTGCATTTTCATCTTCTTAAGGAATTCTTCCGCTTCTTTTTCTGAAATGGGTTCTTTTACTGGCAAGTGACTCTCCCTAGCTTTCTTATCTTTTCTCAATTCCTCTGGTGAATTGCACCTTCTAGAGCGGGTCAAGCCCTCCCATTTCATTTGTTTCTTCAACTATATCTTTCCATTTGTATGTCATGACAGTCTTGTTATAATTCCAGGGAATAGCTTTTGTTTTTGTCAGTGGGCGTTGTGAAACAGGTCGGATCCCAATTGGCTCTGTTATATTTCTCAAACCATTATTAGGAACGATCTTTTGAATGCCCCCAGGGATATAAAGTTTTGGCCCACTCAATTGAACCTTAACCTTTTTTGTGCTTCTAGGGACATAGAAAAAAAAATTCAGAACCTGCGAAGTTCAAGTTAGATCTCGCACATTTTACAATCAACGGTGCCGATTGTGGTGGCTTACTGTCACTTTTGGTTCTTTCCCCATGGTTCTAACAACCATCTCTGTCTTTCCAGACTTCTTATAATCCCGATCATCACAAATCATCCCAATAAAATGTGTATTATTATGAGTTGAGAGTGGATTGTTTGTGATATTAGGAGTATCCTCATTGTTTGTCGCCATAATTGCCTTTGTTTCAATCAAATATTCAATGGTCTTTAACGTCCAAAAATTTTTGGTACTATGACCTTGAGTATTAGAGTGATACTCACATTTTGCATTTGGGTCAAAACCTTTTGAATTTGGATTCGCATAACGTGGCATGATAAGTTCAATCAACCCCAACTACATCAGCTTTCGAAATAGGCTTGTATATGATTCTCCAATTTAGGTGAACTCTTTCTTTGGCTCATGTTATCTCACATATTCTTGTCGAGGATGAGGATTATATGATGCCTGAAAATTTGGGAGGAGTTGACGGGAACCTTGTGGAATCGGTGCCCGCCATTGTTGGTGATTAGGAGTCCTAGCATAAGCCTGAGCATTAAACACTGTGAATTGTTGGGGGGAAATGAGTATCGGGGACCCTGAGGCGGATAATAATGTTGAGGGGAATTGGATTGTCCTTGTTGGAATTGCACGTAAGAAGGAACTATTCCTCTTTGAACTTTCCCGAACCCAGATGCCATCATGGATCGTTCCTCCTTCTTTTCCGATTTCCAAAACTGCCTGACCCGCTTTGAATTGGTTACGTGGTCACCTTAAGGACTGCCTGACTCACAATTTTTCCCGACTTCATACCATTCTCAACTATTTCACCAATCTTAACCGCCTCAGTGAAGGTTTTACCAATGGCGGCCAACATGTAATGGAGGTAATCATGATCCTGAGCTTGGAGAAAATAGCCAATCATTTCTTCCTCTTTCATTGATGGTTGACCCTAGCAGTCTGCTCTCTCCACTTGACTGCATATTCTCTAAAGCTTTCTATTGGTTTCTTCTTTATGTTGACGAGAGAAGAGCGGTCTGGCACTATATCAATATTGTACTGAAATTGTTGGACAAAATCTTGAGCCATGTCGTTCCAAACGTGCCAGTGAGAGATGTCTTGATCTATGAACCACTCTGATGCAATTCCTGTCAAAATTTTACCCAAATAAGCCATGAGTAATTCTTCTTTGCCTCCCGCTCCCCTTAATTGGTTACAATACCTCTTTAAATGGGCAATGGGATCACCATGCCCATCATACTTGTCAAACTTGGGGGTCTTGAAGCCAGGTGGAAAATGAACATAGGGGAACATTCATAGATCGTTAAACAAAACACTCGTGTGGCCTCCCAAACCTTGAATGTTTCTCATGGTTTGTTCCAAGCTCTTCATTTTTCTGGTCATTTCCTCTTGTTCCATATTCTTGTCGGACTTTTTTATCTCAATTGGGAACATATGCTGAGGAGTCTGCTTGTATGAATCTGGAATCAGTTCTGGAGAGTAATGTTGGGCATCATGAGTATTCAGTTGTGGATCATTGTTGGACTTTTGAGCAAGAGATGATTGAAGGACATTGAAAGTATGGACAATGGGTACAGTAGGTGGGTCATTTCTGAGGGTTGTGGTTGGAGGACGTGGAATGGAGGTACTGGGATAAGGGGAAGGTTAATGTTCGGACTGAATCCAGGTTGGTACAATGGGTTACTAGTTATGGAGATAGGCACTAGATTTGTAACTGACATATTATGAAAATTATCCGAAGGCCTTATGGGTAGTGGGGGAGGTGCCTGTCCATTCGCCCAAGCTTGGTACATCTCTGCCAATTGTTGTTTCAAAAATCTTACTTCTTCAACCAGTCTTGAACCTTGTTCGACCAATTGCCCATGGACATCATCATTATTTGACTCATTCTCACTGCTGTTTGTCATTCTACTTTTTCCTTTTGATCTCGTGTGTTAAGGGTGAGTCGCCAGTTTAAACCACAAACCAACCACCTCTGTTTAACTTTATCTTTTAAAAAATTACAAACAATAAACGTGTTAGAGTTAGGCATTTTGCATATATTAATCACACATTGTATGTCATGCACCTAATACCATTTTCATTTCTAAAATGAGCTTAGAGGGATTCATGCTTCATCCCGGCATATTGGTTTATTTCCTCTTGAATTTAACGCTCTTTTTTCTTTCCTCTTTCTTTTGTCTCAATTTTTTTAGATTAATTTTGGCTATGATCGCATCCGATGAGGATCGCCTATGTATCATGACGCCGCATGAATCAGAGCATTACGTAGTTCAGGGGAAATAATAACAATTTTGATAAAATAAAACAAACTTTTATACATATAAAAATAAAATAAAACAAACTAAAATAATTTTTCATTAATTTTCAATCAATTTTTTTATTCAATGAGAGAAAAGGACTACTAACTCTAAAGACATAAACATGACTGGAATAAAACAAACTTTGATAAAATAAAAGACTCCAAATATAAAATTAAAAATGCGACAAACGAAAATGAAACTAAAAGTTAATTGATTGTACTAAAACTTTAAACTCCAATGGTCTTCTAGCTTAAACTGACATCATCAATGATCTGCATCTCTTGGCCTCCATTCTCCCCCCAAAGTCTCATGCAAATTTTGAAACGCCGTTGGCATCTGTGGGACGAGGGTACGTGCCTGTTGACCAGCTTTCTCATTGCTTAGATGGCGATGATCATCATGAATATATGTTGCTTTTTCTGCCAATCGAAGTACTTTCTCTCTAGCTTGCCCCATATTCACGTGATAATTTTGCAACCACATCTGGGTAGTGTTGAGTGTGTGCCCCATTTGAGCCTCTCGTCCCTTATATTCTTTAATGCGACGATTTAGCACACCTTCTCAATCATCCACTGACGCCGCTCTAACTCAAAATCTTCATGATGATGACCCCTCTTCTACCTTTTTATTTCTTCTAATTGTGTATGAAGTTGACCCTTTGAGCTTATCCAATAGGCCCTTTCTCTTTCAAACTACTCTTTCTGCTGACCAAACTCCAATTGTTGTTGGTGCGCATCATCTTCAATGATACTCAAGTCTTCTTGTAGCTTATGTATTTTAGCATTTTTGTTCGCCTCAACTCTCCTGACTAAACCAATCGTGTTTTTCAGTTCTTCTTCTAAGTGGGTTGCCTCATTCTTAGCATGATTTAGATCTTTATCGATGACCCCTAAGGAAGACTAATAATATTTCTCAATAGTTAAACGAATCTGAGTGAATCCCGCTCCTTTCTGGGCTTGTTGTTTGGCTATGGTCATCTGAGCATGCTCCAATTCTTCTTTCAACCTTTCTATAGTTCTTTGATCATTTCTCCTCCTGTTCAACCCCTCAGGCCTATCTCTAAATGATGAAGGATCATGAAACCAAGTAATATATTCAGGGATCACCACTGCACGATCTCGGTCTTCTACCATCTCATTCAACTCCGAGACTTTACTTGCATACCAAATTTTCATAATTTCTTCTTCGTCATGAGGTTGATCTTTACCAAAATCATAACAGAACTTGCTCATATATCGGTTTGGTGGCACCTTTTGTAGTCGTGCAAACTGGTGCATTACCCGAAGTGAAGCATAGGGCTGAACACCATCCAATCCTATGAGTACCAAATAAGTATGGTGTGAAGACTCACAAATGACCTCTTTAGAGATAAACCAATCGTAGTTCCAAGTTATCCGTTGGGCGAACAAAGTAAGAAGTAGTTTTTTCTAGGAATCAATCTCTTCTGGTAAGTCACATTCGTCAATTTTTTTCTTGTGATCATAAGTATGAATGGGTCATAGCTCCCTAAAATCAGTGATCGTAGGATGACGATAGAAATGCTCCAAAAACCATATCTGTAACAAAATATTGCAGCCATCAAAGTTTTGCGCGCCCAATTTACATCTAGTTAAAGCCCAAAAAATGCAAGAAAGAATCATAGGGACCAAAATATAATCATCCCCTTCTGAGTCAGAGCCTCAACTACACCTTCCAAGTGGATGTCAATGCGCCCTTCCCTTTCCGGGAAAACTACACTCCCCAAAAAAGAAACCATAAATGCAAACCTTCTCTGAACCTTCCATGTTTCCTTATTTTCCTTTGATTTCAGTTTTCCCACATTCCTTTCAAAATTTCATTCTAGGCCATACAAGTGAACAGAAATCCCAACTTAACCCACTTGCCTCCTAAACCTTCATATTGTCCGTAATTTATGTTCAAGAGCTTCAAAAATTTACCCTCGTTCACATTTTTTGGTACTATGGGCTTTTGGCGGTAAAGATTGCGGCCCCACCCTGGAAATGGGCGATTTCCTCCAAGGTCGGAGTCATTTCATAGTCGGTAAAATGGAACACATTATTTTCTGGATCCCAGTGCGGAATCAACGCTTCAATCTCATCCCTCATGGGCTTGATCGTCAACATGTGAACCAAATGTCCCAAGTATTTCTTTATCTGTTTTCGCTCAAATTCCTTAAAGTCTCTCCACCAATCTCACAACAACTGCGGTATCTGATCGATAATTAGAAAATCTGGTACCCCTTCTGATCTGGGCCTCTTTTCAGATTTACCTCTTTCTTCACTCATGTTATACTTGTTTACCCAGACACGGGGTTAGGCTTTAATCAAATATATTATTGACGCAAAAAATCTGATTTTTCGGGTTTTGACTCTAAAAAAATAAAATAAAAGCCAAATCGTGGGATTAAAAAAAAAGGTTAAATTAGTAAAATAATCATGAGAAGAAAAAAAACGCTCAAATGACTATTTTTTGTAAAAATAAGTGTACATAAAAAATTGGCCTCTCTTATTAAAACGACCATTTCGCATTTCCGAGGAAGGTTTCAAGGTTATGTCGACAAAAGAACCGAACACATTAGCAAAACTGTTCAAAAGAGAAAAAACTAACAAAGTGACTATATTATTATTATTATTATTATTTGAGAAAAAAAATATAACAGTCTATAGACACCTTTTTTTTTGTTTTTTTTTTAAATTGGGTTGAATCTGATGAAGATTGCCTACGTCTCACATACGGTGAGAATCAAACCCGCGTAGTCGGTTAAAATAACTAAAAATACTATTTTGAAAATTGTGATTTTACGCACCAAAATCCTTCAAAATTTTAATTTTTTTTTTTAAAAACGAGTACTTTATGAAAACTTGGGGGATATTTTCTCTTTCCCTCTCCTCTGTTCAATCAATCTATCCTAAAGTTGGTCAACATTTGAGTAAAACCTACCAAATAATGTTACATGTAGCACAAAAAAATGAACATGCTGGTGTAAAAAATTGGTACCTGTCCTAGACGGGCCCGACCCCTGTGCCGAGTCCTGCTAAGTCCAATGCACATGATGCAAATAAAGCGTAGTCTACTAGGGATATTCATGCTTGTGTCTTATTCTTCTAAGTTTTCAAATCCTAAACGGAGATGGTATCTAGACCTGGCTTACTTGGACGGACAACCCGAGCCGAGGAGCGTCAAGCATCACCAGCAGTAGAACAGCACTGGCTAGCTAACAGCTCTCCCGCCTAAACATGTATGACTAAATCCTTCACCAGAAACTGGTAGGCTAACTCGCTTTATCTCAAGACAGAAATTTTGTGATGCTGGTAGGCAAACACAGCATAACTACCTATTAGAGGACTCAGAGGGATGCGAGAGAGGATACAATTTATATCACAGTTCAAATAAATATTAAAGCGGTAAATAAGCGACAAATAGTACATTAGGCTCCCGAACACAAAAATATCCAAAACATGATAAAAGTCAAACAATAATCAATATACAAAGCTCGAATTCTTATTAATTTTCCCCAGCAGACTCGTCGGAGATGTCACATCTCTTTTTTTTGCACAACCCTATTACGAGGTTGAGTTAGAAGAGTTTTTCTAATTAAAGTGACATTTTGAAAATGAGCTATTTATTATTTAGAGTCGCCACTTGGAATTGAGTTTTGGTGTTCCAAGTCACCTTTTATTCGAATCCCTTATCAAAAGGAAGATTTGACTCATAATTTATGGTCTACGAAAATAGAAGACTGAGTAAGGAATTTTGTTGACCGAGGGGAAGGTGTAAGGCACCCCTCGAGTCCCGTGGTTCTAGCACGGTCGCTTTATTGACTAATGTAAGGCTTAAATTAATTTTTAGTTATTCTTGTATTTATTGATTATGGCTTATTTATTATTGCTTAATTAATTATTATATTTTATTAATTGTGTTACCAAGATGCGGAACGCATACAAGGTACTTCTTTGAAATTAAATATTAAACCAAGGTACGGAATGTATACATGGTTATAAGATAATTATTTTAAATCTAAAGGCATCGAGACGCGGAATGCGCACATGATCCTTTTATTATTTAAGCATATCTATTCAAAGTTCAGGTATGAACACATGGGCTAATATTTAAAATACGTCTAAAGTTTTTAAAGTGTTTTAGAGTATTTCATTTGTTTTGTCTCTTTCATATTCGAGACATTTATTTGTATAATTTTATTATTATTACTTATTGCAATGATTCTTAAATTAGTTCATAATTCATCTTGCTACCTTATAAATATTTTTACCTCTACAATTATTTATTACTTGAAATAGCTAATTCGCAACCCCTATATGTACTTCACAAAAAAAATTATTCTTGTAAATTGGCAAACTTAATCTTCTATCTAAGCCAAAATTATTAAATTATTCTCGAACTTATTTCGTGCGACACAAATTACACAACATAACAAAAGTAGTATTAAATTCCAGTTGATAGACGAATGAATGGGTAGATACATTTTAAGAAGAACCTTTTAGAAACTCCATTTGTCTTAATTATATAGAAATGAAATTCGAGAGTATAAGTAATTGACTATTGCATCCATGGCCTTAAACATAATTGATGTAATGAACTTTTATACGTATGAAAAATGAAATGCATGCATAAAGTTAAACTAAACAGTATTCACAAAGTTAATAACACATTCACAACATATTCTTTATATGCAAACCAAGTTAAAACTATCAACATGGGAATTATTTTTACTGTTCACCACCTTAATTCCTCTATACACATATATACACACTTAATTGAAAGATTAAATAATTTTGCAATGTCATCATAAGAGTTAAATAAGACCAGCAAGAATGATATAAAAAAAATTTGAAAGATGATTATTAATTAATAACTTGATTCATGAAAGATCTAAACTTAACTATCAATGAAAATATTATTTTAGGCCATGAGTAAAAGTTTGATAATCAAATTTAACTTGAATCGAGACCCAAACAATAATTCAGTTCAATTTAGTTCAAAAAAATACTCAGAACAACTCAAAGATATAAAAATGGAAATAAAAAGATGAAGCCAAAATTAATCAGAACCAACAAAATTATATTTCATGCTGATGATGAAAATTTGAATATTACCTTTTTTATGAAGCTTTTTAAAATAAAATCACAGCTACAATCTACAAATTTTCAAAGTTAGCAATACTAACTTTTCTAGAACCTCGAACTCGGGACCGCGAACGAAATCTCGAACTCCGTCTTCAAACTCTCTTTTTTTCTTACTTGCGCAATTCTTTCTCTCTTTTTTTTGTTCAATGCCTCCGTCAGTCTCTTCTTCTATTCTCTTTTTTATATTTTTGTTGTTCTCCATTCCCCCTCTTTCACGTTCTTCTTTTTCTTATATAGAAATATCTTGGCAATTTGTTCTTGTTCCCCCCATTTGTCGTGTGTGAACGTGCATTGTATCGTGTGTGTGCATTGAGTGAGAAGTGAGGGGTGTGAGGGGAATGTGGTGTAATGGGAGTGTTACTTTTTACTACTACTACTACTACTACTACTACTACTACTACTACTACTACTACTACTACTACTACTACTACTACTACTACTACTACTACTATTATTACTACTATTACTATTATTATTACTATTATTATTATTATTATATATATATTACTTTTTAATAAATCCTTTTTATTAAATAAAAATGAAGGTAAAATATATAGCTATATATATATATATATATATATATATATATATATATACACACACACACACTAACCCACTTACTTTTAGACTTAAAAAACCTATATAAGTAAGAGAACCCAATATTTATACTGTAGTTGTAACGTCCTGATCGGTCGTTCTGAGAATTTAAGCTTCGTTCAGTGGTATAAGGTCATAAGCAGCCTCACTTTGTGTATATCGAAATGTGTGCGTGGTTAGATTCAGTTACCGGCTAATTCAGAGTCGGATTGGGAGAGAATTTTCAAATTTTGAAGCTTAAGTGAAGAAAGTTGACCGGAGGTTTGACTTTTGTGTAAACGGCCTCGGAATGAGATTTGGTTAATGTCAACAGCTTCGTATGATGATTATGAACTTAGGCGCGTGTCCGGAATTGGATTTGGAGGTCCGTAGAGTGATGTGAGCTGATTTGGCGAAAGTTAGAATTTCAGCGATTTCAGCCGATAGGTGAAATTTCGATATCGGGGTCGGAATGAAATTCCGTAAGTTGGAATAGGTTCGTAGCATCATTTGTGACGTGTGACGTGTGCGCAAACTTTCAGGTCATTCGGATGTGGGTTGTGTTGGTTTTGGCATCGTTGGCGTATTTTTGAAGTTTAGAAATTCTAGGCTTGAATACGAGATTTTATTTGGTGTTTCAATGTTGTTATGGGTGTTCCAAGAGTTCAACTAAGTTCATGTGTTGGTATGTGACCTATTGGAGTAATTGGTTAAGGCCCCGAGGGGCTCGGGATGGTTTAGGACGGTTATCGGAAGGGTTGAAGTTTGGAGATGTTGTTCTGGTGTGGTCGCACCTGTGGATAGGGGACCGCCGGTGCGAGCTTCGCAGGTGCGGTAAAGAGCACGCAGGTGCTAGGATAAGCGGATTGAGCAGCCTCCGCAGGTTCGAAACTTTGGGGCGCAGGTGTGGCCCCCGCAGGGGCGATTCTTGGGCACATGTGCGGTTTGTGTTTCGCAATGGTCGCATGTGCGGATGTTCTGGGCAGATTCATATAAACGAGGGTTAGCCATTTTCTTCACATTTTAAGCTTTGGACTTCGGATTTGGGAGCGATTTTGAGGGTTTTTCACGCAAATCTAATGGGTAAGTGTTCTTCCACTATAATTAATTATATTTCATGAATTAGTTCTTGTTTTTATCATTTAATTTGTGTTTTGGGTTGAGGGAATTATGAGTTTTGAAAGAAAACTTCTAAAATGAAAAATCGTGATTTGAAAGACCATACGTTATCGGAATTGAATAAATTTAGTATGGGTGAACTCGTATCGGAATGGGTAATTGGAATTTGTAAAATTTGTCGGGTTCCGAGGTGCGGGCCCAGGGGGTCGACTCTTGGGTCAATTTTTATAATATTGTAAAGAGTGAGACTTTATTATTCAGAATAGTTCCTTATACATTTTATATGTATTTTGAAATTGTTTTAGTTGATTTTGAGCCGTCCGGAGGCCTTCCTGCCCGAGAAGTCTATTTTTGAGTACCGAGTTGTCGTCTTTGAGGTAAGTATCTTGCCTAACCTTGTGTGGGAGAACTACCCCTTAGGATTGAGTCTTCCTTGTTGATTATAGTCCGAGTATGCGAGGTGACGAGTGTGTACTCGGACTTATTTTCAATTAGATTGGACTTTTGGGATTCGTAGGTTCTTATATTACCTATGTATGATTTATAATGAATTCTTGATTGTAATGTTATCCCTTCCTGTTTAAATTAGAATTATCTTTTTTTGGACTCCGTTGTTGGATATTTGACCTTACTTGACTTAATTGAATATTCTACTTCTCTTATCATAATGCTATATTTTCTTCCTAGCTTGCCTAATTGACTATGATTAGTGTCATCTAGCCTTATAGTTGACTAGTCGTAGTTGGAACATCTATTTGTTGTCAAACATGCCCGTGAGTCTTACATTGTGATTTATATGACTATTTCCTTAAGTTTCACTTAGGTCCAATTGTTAGACATTTTTGTTACTGGTATTTCCTTGATGTTGCCTATTACTGGGCCTTTATTTAAGCTGAGTGTTATTCCGTGAAGTTAACGGTTTAGGTGAGATTGGTTATAGTTGCTTCCCTTGCTGGGATGTTATGGTTTATGTTACTGGTTATGCTGTTAATGATATGGTTTGTCTTGTTGACTCCCTTGCCGGGATGTGATGGTTTCTATTATTGTTTATGCTGTTAATGATATTGTTTGTATTGTTGACTCCCTTGCCGGGATGTGGTGATTTATGGGTCATATTGTTGGTTTTTCCTTGCCAAACTATTGTTCTTGATATTGTTTGGGTGAGGAAGAGTGTAAAGCACGAAGGGTGATGCCGTGTATTGTGAGGATGAGAGTGTAAAAGCACGAAGGGTGATACCATGCCATGTGATGATATGAAAGCACGAAGGATAATGTCGTGCCATGTTATGATATTAAAGCACGAAGGATAATGTCGTGCCATGTTATGAGAGTAAAGCACGAAGGGTGATGTCGTGCACTTGTTTTGGTGAGGATGAGAGTAAATCACGAAGGGTGATGTCATGCAATTGTTTTAGTGAGGATGAGAGTAAAAGAACGAAGGTGATGTCTTGTCTTTGCATTCTCATCCGTTGTTCTAAATTTGGATATTCCTACTGATCTCTTATTGCATTTGTTGGCAAGATTTGATATTCCTCCTGTACTGCATGGAAATTTCTGAGTTACAGACTGAGTTCCGGTGGATAATCTTGAGGAGATTTTGATCAAGATATGTTATTGAAAAAGCAATGGTTTTGAAATGATTATACTTGAATGACTTTTACATCGAAGGTATAATTGAAAAGCACTAACCTTGCCTAAAATGATATTTGGAAGTCATTTATTGGGAAAGCATTTTTGGGAAGTTTTGTATTTTAAAATAAACTATGTTTTACGTATTTCTCTCTGTTAAATATACTTATATCTACTTTTGGAGAAAATATGTTTTCAAAGGAAACTCTTCCATACTAAAAAAATAATTTTATTTGTAAAAGTTTTTCATATGAACTGATGTTTAAATATTTCTACCAGTTATGAATTTTAATGGCTAAAGCTCGATGTGAACAAACCGAAGTGGAGTTGAGTTATTGGTGTTCTCTATTGTATTGTGTTTCCTTTCGATTCTGCTTGTTTTGCTGTCCATCTCTCTGTGTATGTTTGTGCTATTTCGTGGCTGATTTCTGTAATTTTCTTCCACTTTATATTGTCCTTGTTGTAAACTATTCCGTGAGGTCTTAGATAGATGTAACGTTTGGTCATTTTTATATACATGTTATTTATTTTGTTGACCGGTGGTGTCTTGACTAGTCCTCGTCACTACTCCACCAAGGTTAGTCTTGATACTTACTGGGCACCGCTGTGGTGTGCTCATACTACACTTCTGCACATTTTTGTGTGAAGATCCAGGTATATATTGTAGTAGTTGTGTGGATGATTGCTGAGGTGTCACGACCCCAGTTCGCCCTCCGTGAACATGTCGTGACGGCACCTAGTCCCTATGACTAGGTAAGCCTAACAATGCGGAATAACAACATAAATGCGGAAATAAGTAAGTAAAAGGGAACTGAGCAATCCAAAAGAAAGACTGTATATAATTGCCACTTGGAAAATACAACCCAAAATAATACTGAAGTCTACAACATCACCCCAAAACCCGGAAACTCACGGGAAAACACAGGCTAACAAATATAATACACTGCTCTAACTCCAGAATAACTATACAACTGTAAGGAGGGATAAACTTTTCACAAAAGCTGGAATAAGATAGAGACTCCTAGTCTGCGGACGCGGCAGATATACCTCGAAGTCTCTGATGTATCTCTCAACCTCAGGGATAGTGCGCCTGAGTGGAGGTACCTGGATCTGCACATGAAAAACATGCGCAGGAAAGGGCATGAGTACACCACAGCGGTACTCAGTAAGTGCCAAGCCTAACCTCAGTCAGGTAGTGAAGAGGAAGGTCAGCTCCCTACTGAGGTCAAACAATATAATAGAAATTTATAGTATGAAAACCGGGGGCAATAATGTGTACAGCAGTGAAATAAGACAGGTCAAACAAGGCGATAACTAAACACAAGAATAGAGTAAACCCGGAATATGTACAGTATAATAACAATGGTAACAACGAGGATCTACCAGGATACCGTCCTGTAGTCCTTTTCTCAAATATCCCGTGGACCTTCCGGGATACCGTCCCGTAGTCCATCATTTGTGTATCCGAAGGATCTCCCGGGATACCGTCCCGTAGTCCATCATATGTATATCTGAAGGATCTCCCGGGATACCGTCCCGTAGTCCATCATATGTATATCTGAAGGATCTCCCGGGATACCGTCCCGCAGTCCATCATATGTATTTCCAAAGGATCTTCCGGGATACCGTCCCGTAGTCCATCATATGTATATCCAAAGGATCTTCCGGGATATCGTCTCGTAGTCCATCATATGTATATCCAAAGGATCTTCTGGGATACCGTCCCGTAGTCCATCATATTTATATCCAAAGGATCTTCCGGGATACCGTCCCGTAGTCCATCATATGTATATTCAAAGGATCTTCCGGGATACCGTCCCGTAGTCCATCATATATATATATATATATATATATATATATATATATATATATATATATATATATATATATATATA